>JACEEZ010016707.1:0-2500 GCA_016584305.1 Chionoecetes opilio
CCCCCGGGAAAAAAAATAATCCTCCTATAAATTACAGGGAAAAGAATAGAAAAACCCAAAGAACCATAAGTCCCTCCTATCAATTACAGGGCATAAGCAGACATAATTCCTCCATCAACTACGGGGCAAAAGACACAAATAGTCTCTCCTATAAACTAAAAATCCTCTGGACCATTTTCCCTCTGCCAATAAACTTCGCCTGACAAACCCTCCTCTAATCTCCATGGTAAAAATCCTTACCACCTAAAAAAAGTAGGGAGACTGCGCTTTCGCACGTTTACACATGGGCATCCCAACCTCAACCTCTGTGGGGGTTGTTAACTTTTTTTGTTTTTTAAACGAGTCAAAAGTCCGTTAGTCGTTACCGCGTGGCGGTAAGACACTTCGCCCCAAGGTGGAAACAAAACGCCCAGGCAGATAAGCTTTTCCAGCTGGCCTCTGCCCGGGCCCCTTGTATTTCGGGGTTGGGAAATAAACTACCACGTTCAGCTCTGCCTCTCGTTCCCCCTCTCGCTCCAGTTGGCGCAGTTTCATACCGATTTCCGGGGAGGTCTAGGGGGCAGTAAGGGACGCCAACTCTGCGCAGGCCCCCCTAGAAGGTAGTCATCGACCACCGGCAACCACAGTGTCTGCCTCACCTTACGTCAACCCACCAACGTGCCCAGAGCAACCCCTCCAGACAAACTCCCCCTAGAGCCGCATAGTCCATGGCCTCAGCACATTCCCTGACCCCCCCTCCGGGACCTGGCCTGCACATTGCCCCGCCCCCCCAGCCCCCCTCCGCCCGGGCCCGGGGGACGCGACCGAGGCATGCCTGGGTCGCTGCCCCCGGGTTCCGCGGGGGTGCGGGGGGGGCCGGGGCTTTTTGTCGCATGTCCCCGGGCAGCATTCGAGGCGTGGCCGAGGGGGGAAGACTACGGCCTTATTTGCGGGTGGGTTCCCCCCCTGCCGCCTCCACGTGAGTTTTGTTAAAGCGACTACAGCGCGCATCGACGCCCGCCTCGCCCAAACGGGATTTCCCGGGCAGCTCTCGACTTCATGGGAAATCACACGGTACGAAGTGTATGATGGGCCCCTCGGTCGAGGTGGGAGCAGGGGCAGATATTTTCACATATACCCAGACTCGGGGACAGCGTCGGTGTATTTTAAAATGCCGCGCCAAGCGGAGAGTACTAGCTTCCGCTGTCCCGATTGCGAAAAATCGCAAAACTGGTATTCTGAGCAAAAAATGGTCTGGGCTAATGATCGTATATAAAGGGGGAAGTGTTCGCGGTTTCCCCCCCTTTACTCTATGAGTGACTAATAATCCAGTGTGAAAAAATAAAGCCGCAAAAAAGGCAGCGTGTTGTCGACCCCGGGGGGACGGGGCCCCGGGGTGGACGTACCAACAGAGACCAGTCCCACCATAACCCCCCCTAGCCTTACCCCCACCGGGGTAAGCGGCCAGCACCCCACGTGCACCCTGGCCAAAATACGCCCAAAACCACACTGGAGGGGGGCGCGGCCGGAGGCGCTCCCGGGGGCTGGGGGGACAGGCCTGGGGAGCGGCATCCAGTGTCCTGCCCCAACGCCGCATCCGCTTGTGGTGGGAAGGGGGCTTTCTGGCGGTGTGCCGCTCCCTCACCCCGGAGGGCGCCCGCCCCTTTTCCCAAAGCAGTGATCGTAGAAGCGTGGAAGTAAATGGCGGGCCGTCTGCCCCAGGTCGTTGGCTCCTACCCCCAGGCAAAGTCCACACCAGGGCCATAGCAGACACAGGAGCCAGGTGTGCTCGCAGGGGCGCCCCCTGCTCAGGAACTTAGGGACCCCGCTGCCCAAACTCCACCCTCCCCGGTCCATCACCATGCCCCGGGGGGGGGCAAAAACTCTTGGGGGCTTAAGTGCAAGGACAGCAGGGGAAATCACCACCTCGAGTGCGTGACATAGCGGGGGGGGTACACGACTCTACTTGCCCCTTGGAACCTGAAAGGGGGCCCTACTTGGTCCCAAAAAGTTTCCCCGGGTCCCGCCCACGAGTCGGTGCGGTGATGAAAACCCGAAAAAACCGCAGAAGACCCCCACCCCCGGCCACACCCCCATCGCTTTGGGTGGGGGGAAAATGTCAAAACGCTTAGGGGGTTCCTTGACGTTCGGGCGCACGGGGGTTCCCGGGGTGGCGCAACCCTTCCCTAAAAATGCACGGCCCCCACACCACATCCACCCCCCTGCCTGCGCACCCCCCATGCAGTAAAACCCGCTTCTTTTCCCCTCCCCACTTCTCGATGGTGGGGGCCCCAGCTCGAGCGACATCAAAAGGGGCATCATCGGGGAGGTGCCTGCCGGGGGAACCAACCGAGGGGTTTCAGCATGGTGGTGGTCCCCAAAAAAGCCCGGGGAAACCAGCAAAACAGGGGTTTTTCCAGAAGCTAAAATCAAGCGTGCCTGCGTGAACTCACCACACCTTTCCCCCTTTCGATCTCTCCGGCGTCCCGAAGCCACTTCAGACGGGGCGGACGCCTACCCC
>JACEEZ010016707.1:7500-10000 GCA_016584305.1 Chionoecetes opilio
ATTACCCCCTCACCCCCACCTATTCCCCCACCCTCACCCCTCATCCCAACCCATCACCCCCCACCCATTCACTCACCCATCACCCCACACCCATTACCCATCACCCCACCCATTCACTCACCCATTACCCATCACCCTACATCAAGTTTTCCTCAATTCTCGCAACCCACTTTTTTTTCACAATTATCGCTAATAGCTGCTAAAAAAAAAAAAAAAAGTGATCGGATCATCTCATAATTGGGCTTAAACCTTCCCCTTGTCAACCCGGTTCCAAAAATGTGCTATATGAGGTGATTGCGCCACGGGGGGGCGAACCTATACCAGACACACACACACACACACACACAGACAGACAAATTTTCGCTTATATTTACCATTACCCATCACCCCCCACCTATTCCCTCACCCATCACCCATCACCCCCAACCCATCACCCCCACTCATTCACTCACCCATCACCCCACACCCATTACCCATCACCCCACCCATTCACTCACCCCATTACCCATCACCCTACATCAGGTTTCCTCAATTCTCGCAACCCACTTTTTTTTCTCACAATTATCGCTAATAGGCTGCTAAAAAAAAAAAAAAAAAAATTATCGGATCATCTCATAATTGGGCTTAAAACCTTCCCCTGGTCAATCCGGTTCCAAAAATGTGCCATCTGAGTTATTGCGCCACGGGGGGAGGAACCTATACCAGACACACAGACACCACACACACACACACACACACACACAACAGACAGACAGACAGACAGAGAGACACACTTTTGCTTATATTATTATAGATTACCCATACCCCCCACCTATTCACTCACCCATCAACCATCACCCCCAACCCATCACCCCCCACCCATTCACTCACCCATCACCCCACACCCATTACCCATCACCCCACCCCATTCCCTCACCCATTACCCATCTGGCTTCCTCAAATTTTCGCAACCTACTTTTGTTTTCCACAATTCTCGCTATAGGCTGCTAAAAAAAAAAAAAAAAAAAAGTGATCGGATCATCTCATAAGTGGGCTTATGACCTTCCCCTGGTCAACCTGATTCCAAAAATGTGCCATATGAGGTGTTTGCGCCACGGGGGCGGAACCTATACCACACACACCACACACACACACAACACCAACAGACAGAACAGACAGAAAACACACTTTTGCTTTATTATTATAGATTACCCATCACCCGCCCACCTATTCACTCACCCATCACCCATCACCCCCAACCCCTCACCCCCCACCCATTCACTCACCCATCACCCCACACCCATTACCCATCACCCCCCCATTCACTCACCCATTACCCATCTGGCTTCCTCAATTCTCGCAACCTACTTTTGTTTTCACAAATTTTCGCTAATAGGCTGCTAAAAAAAAAAAAAAAAAAGTGGGTCGGATCATCTCATAAGTGGGCTTATGACCTTCCCCTGGTCAACCTGATTCCAAAAATGTGCCATATGAGGTGTTTGCGCCACGGGGGGCGGAACCTATACCACACACACACACACACACACACACAGACAACACACTTTCGCTTTTATTAATATACTAGCCGCAAAGCCGCCTCCGGGCGGATTTTTTTGGCTAGCTCCTGCGGAGGGCTATTGGTGGGCCTTCGGCCCACCACCTGTGTTTGGTGGGCCTTCGGCCCCCCAAACATGGACTCCCATGATAGCCCCCTTTTAACTTTCCTGAAATCATGGGTGTAGAAATGTATGTATTCCCCCCACCCATTCACTCACCCATTACCCATCACCTCCCCACCCATTCACTCACCCATTAACCTATCACCCCCCCCCATTCACTCACCCCTTACCCATCACCCCCCACCTATTCCCTCACCCTCACCCATCATCCCCAAACCCCTCACCCCCACCCATTCACTCACCCATCACCCCACACCCATTACCCTCACCCCACCCATTAACCATCACCCTACATCAAAGGTTTTTCCCCAATTCCGCAACCCACTTTTTTTTTCACAATTATCGCTATAGGCTGCTAAAAAAAAATATAAAAAAATAATCGGATCATCTCATAACAGGCTTAAAACCTTCCCCTGGTCAACCCGGTTCCAAAATGTTTCCTATGAGTTGATTGCGCCCCAGGGGGCGGGAAACCCATACCACACACACACACACACACACACATACACACCACACAGACAGACAGACAGACACACTTTCGCTTTTATTAATATAGATTACCCTCACCCCCCCCTATTCCCCCACCCATCACCCATCACCCCACCCATCACCCCCCACCCCATTCACTCACCCATCACCCCCACACCCATTACCCATCACCCCACTCATTCACTCATCAATTACCCATCACCCTACATCAGGCTTCCTCAATTCTCGCAACCCACTTTTGTTTTCACATTCTCGCTAATAGGCTGCTAAAAAAAAAAAAAAAAAAAAGTGATCGGATCATCTCATAAGTGGGCTTATGACCTTCCCCTGGTCAACCTGATTCCAAAAATGTG
>JACEEZ010016708.1:5000-10062 GCA_016584305.1 Chionoecetes opilio
TCTTCGAAATACATATATAAAGGGAGAACAAATGAGATAGACATCCCGATGAAAATAGATAAAGATAGTAGACATAAGATAGAAAAAAAGATAGATGATAGATAGAAGGAAAAAGATAGATAGATGATAGATAATAAAAGATAGATAAAGATAGATAGATAGATGAAAAAAGAAAAATTACTCTTGTATCAAAAACTTTCCTCCTTGACAACTCTCTCTCTTCTCCTCTCTCTTCTCTGTCTCTCTCTCTCTCTCTCTCTCACCACACACACACACACAACACACACAAAACAAAAAAACACACAACAAAACCCACATACCCAACAACACACCCCCCCCCCCCCCTTTTTTTTTTTTTTTTTTTTTTTTTTTTTTTTTTTTTTTTTTTTTTCCCCCCAAAACCCTTTAATCGCAAAAACTAAAAATTCCCTTTTTGTTTTTTTTTTTTTTTTTTTTTTCTTTTTTTTTTTTTTTTATTTTTGTGTTTTTTTGTTCTTGGTATCTATTTATTCTTGGAAACGGGGAAATTCCCCCTCCTCCCCCTTTTTCCTCCCCCCTTCTCCTCCCTTTTTTCCCCTCTCTTTCTTTTTTTCTCTCCCCCCCCTTTTCCCCCTCCTCCTTTTCTCTCCCCCTCTCCTCCCCCTCCTCTCCTCCTCCTTATTTATTTTTCCCCCCTTTTTGATAATTTTTATTGCACTTTCCTTTCTCCTTTTCTCTTCTTTCCTCCTCCTCCCCCCCTCTCTCTCTCTTTTTCCTTTCTTCTTCTTTTCTTTCCCCTCCCCTCTTCCTCCTCCTCTTCCTTTCCTTCTTTCTCTTCTTTTATCTCTCTAAAACTCTCTACTCTATATCTCAACTCTCTACTTCTCTAACCATACCCTCCCTCCTTTCCTCTACTTCTCTCTTCTCTCTCTCTCTCCTCCACCTTTTTAAAAAACTTTTTTTAAACTCCCACTACTACTACTACTACTACTACTACTACTATTACCAATACAAAAACACCAAATATTAACACACCAAAAACCACCACACCCCCAAACACACAACACACCCCCACACCCACACACACAAACACACACCACACACACCACACAAAAATCAAAAGGAAAAACCCATTTTTGCATCAAAAATTTTTTTGGGGGGCATATTTTTTAACCACCAAAACCAAACCCCAAAAACCCAAAACATAGGAGTAGCCGGTGTTTTCTTGTTGTGGTGTGTCTTTTTGGGTGCCAAAAAAAAATTTTTTTGATAAAAGTGCCAAAAAATTTAAAAAAAATCTTAGGGGTGCGGTTGGCCCCTGTTTTTGTTTTTTTGGGGGGGTTTTTGGGGTAAAAAATTTAATTTATTTTAGAAAAAAAAAAATCTGGGTAAATTTTCCCCTTCCCGGGAAAAATTTTTTTCCAAAAACTTTTAGAATTGGATTTTGGGTTGCGTGGTAAAAGTTTTTTTATTAAAACCCCAAACCCCCAAATTGGGCCCTTTTTAGTTTTTTTTGGGTCCCGGAAAAAAAATTTAATCACCCGGGTTTTTCCCCCACCCTTTACCTTCCCCACACCCCCGATTTTTTTTGCCCCTTTTGTCTTTTTTTTTCCAACCCAAAAAATTCCGAAGGGCCAAAACTTTTCCCTTAAAAAATTTTTCCGGGGAACTATGGGAAAAATTAATAAGAAAAAAGGAAAAAAAAAAAAAAAAAAAGGGAAAAATAAATGTTTTTAACCCTTTGGGACCCTTGACCCCAAACGTAATTTTCATGTAATTTGACCACCATTAGATATTTTATAATATAAAGCACTGTTTTTATAGCTATGACCTGTTTGTACCCTTGCCACTACAAATTTGGTTTTAAATTTTTTTAGTTTGAATTTTTAGGGGAAAACTACTTTTTTATAGCCAAGGAAAGATCGGGCGTAAGGGGTTAAATTTAAGCAAGCGAAATGACGGAATAAGAAGGGAAGGAAAAAAAGGGGTAAAATAAGAAGGATACAAAAGGGGGAAAAGAAGGATACAGGAAGAAGGGTGACAGGAATAAGAAAGGGTGACAGGGGAATAAGGGGAAGGAGACAGGGAAAGAAGGGTGAAGGATAAGAAGGGGACAGGATAAGAAGGATGACAGGGATAAGAAGGATGACAGGAATAAGAAGGATGACAGGGATAAGAAGGATGACAGGGAATAAGAAGGATGACAGGGGTAAAAAAACTGAAGGGATGGGGTGGGGGCTAAAAAATACGGGGTAAAAAATCAATAAAAAGGATGACAGGGTAAAAAATTTTTAAAATGAAGGGAAAAAAAATTTTTCAAAAGGTCAGGGTTTTTAAAAAAACCCCCCCGGGGTGAAATGATGGGGAAAAAAGGGGCGGAAAAGGGTAAAATCAGGTTTAAAACAGGCCAAAACCCAATAAATTTTTTAAGGGGAAAAAACCCCTTTTAAAAAAGGGGTGAGTTTTCCGATAAAGGAAAAGATAAAATAAATGACATTTAAAAAGGCTGACCCCCGGATTAAAATCAGTTTAAAAACTTCATTTTGAAAATTTGGGTTTAAATGAAAAAAAATGAAAATTTAAAAAAAAGGGGAATTTTCCCGGAAAAAAGTCAGGAAAAAGGGGCAGGAATTTTTGCCCCGTTAAAAAACCCCGGTAAGGCCCCCTTTGGGTACCCCCCCGGCCCCTAGAGGAGGTTTTTTAAAAAAGGAGAATAAGTTTACCCCAAAATTTTTCGGGGTGAAGGCAAAAGAAAGGGTTTCGGGGTGTGAAAGGTTTTCGGTGGGTTTTAAGAAAGCGAAACCCCCCCAAAGAAAAGTCTAAAAAATGAGGGTAAAAAAAGACGAAAAAAGAGACAGGGGTAAAAAAACCCCCGGGGTGAGGTGGGCGGGAAAAAAACCCAAAAAAAGAAGAAGAAGAAAACCCGGGAAGCCCCGAAAAAAGGAAGATTTTAATTGAAGCAAAGCAAGACGAAAAAGCAGAAGAAACGAACGTAGACCGGGGAATTTTCAGACATATTCGTGCCGTTGCTGTCCCCCTTGAGCAAGGGGATGGGTCTGTGTGGTGTGTGAGGCCCCAGTATTACCCAAAGATTGGTAATAATGAGATCCAAGCTCGCACCAGGAGGGTGAAACGGTGCGATCCCACCGCGTGGAAAGACCAGGGTGAATGACACCACACCACACAACACACACACAACACACACCAAAACACACACACCAAAACAACACAACACACACACACACACACCGTAATTATGATTTGACCGGAGAAGAAAATGCCAAGGAGAGGAAAGAGGCAATGATGCAATAAAGGAAGAGAGAGGGAGAGGAAGAGGAGGAAGAGAGGGAGAGGAAGAGGAGGAAGAGAGGGAGAGGAAGAGGAGGAAGAGAGAGGGAGAGGGAGAGGAGGAAGTAAAGAGACAAAAGAGGGGAAGGGAAAGGGAAGACTGAAAAAGGGGGGGGGGTGGAGATAAGTATTTGATCCTATTAGACACCTTTTCAAGTACCAAATACAAGGGGTTATTTACTATAAAAAGCGGCCCCCCCCACGCCCCAAGACGAACCTGGTGGGCTCAAACCGCTGACCCAAGGGAGGGGGCTCTACACGCGAGGGGCCCCCAGCTCTACCCCCCCGCGCCACCCTGCGGGGAAAGGGGGGGGGGAAGTATGGAAGAGGGGAGGGAAGGAGGGGAAAGAGGGGAGAAGGGAGGGGAAAGAGGGGAAGGGGTTCGGCTACACTCAGTGAGGGATTTCAAAAGGGATTGCCAGGGATTGTAGTGTGAGCTTCTACATGCTGTTTTGTGTGAAGGAAAGTGAGGGGAAATGGTGAGGGGAATAGAGGGGAAGGGTGAGGGGAATATATGCGAAGGGTGAGGGGAAGTGAGGATAGGAATAGAGGGAAAAGGTGAGGAGAAATTGAAGGGAAATGGTGAGGGGAGTAAAGGGGAAGTGAGGGGAAAAGGAAAATTAAGTGGGGGAAGAAGGAATGATAGGATGTTAGGGAAGATGAGGGGAAGAATGAGGGGATGAAGGTGTAAATGAGGCAAAGGGAGGGGAATGATGAGGGGAATGATGAGGAAATGAGAGAATGGGAGGGTAAAAAAGGGAAATGAGGGGAAAGTGTGAGGAAAAAGGGGAAAGTGTGGGGAAAAAGGGGAAAATGAGGTAAATGTAAGGGGAAATGAGGGGTAAGAGGGGAAAATTAGGGAAAATAAGGGATATAATGAGGGGAAAAGATGAAAGGTGAGTATAAAAGGGAAAGGAAAAGAGGGGAAAATTATGAGCCAAGGAATGGGAGATTTTGGAGGAATGGGGAGTGAGGGGAGGGGAGGTGAGGGGAGTTTGGCAGAGATTCAGGAAGAGGGGAAAGAGGAGGCTAATTTTATGAAGGAAAGGGAGAAGAAAGAGGAGGAGGAGGAGGAGGAGGAGGAGAGGAGGAGGAGGAGGAGGAGGAGGAGGAGGAGGAGGAGGAGAGGGGAGAGAAGAGGATAAGAGAAGAGGAAGAATACATAGATAGATGAGGAGAAGAGAGAAGAAGAGAGAGAGGAGAGAGAGAGAGGAGAGAGAGAGAGGATGGAGAGAGAGAGAGAGAGAGAGAGAGAGAGAGAGAGAGAGAGAGAGAGAGAGAGAGAAAGGAAAATACGATAGAAGGATAAAAATAGAAGAAAAAAAATTCCCATGAATAGATAAACAGAAAACGGGAAACAGAAAGAAAGAAAGAAAGAAAGAAAAAGAAAAGGAAAGGGGGAAAAAAAGAAAGAAAGAAGAGAAAAAAGGAAAGCGTGTGAAGGCAAAAGAAAGAAGAAAGGAAGAGAGAAAAGAAACTAAAGAAAAGAAAAAAATCAATTTAAAAGTTGCACCACATTTGAAAAGAAAAGAGGGAAGAAAAGAAAGTAATATGACGAAGAAAAAAGTTTAATTTTCTCTCTCTTTTCAAATCACATTTACCCCATAGAGGTGAAAAAAAATAAACACTTTAACAATAAACTAATAGGGGGGGGCACAGTAGAGCGCATATTCCGCCCGAATATTTAATCAAATATTATATAATTATAATATAATATATATATATATATATATAT
>JACEEZ010016709.1:0-13889 GCA_016584305.1 Chionoecetes opilio
GTTTTTTTGGTTTCTTTGTTTGTGGGCGTTTTGGGTTTGTGGTTGTGTGTGGTGGGGTGTGTGTGTGTGTGTGTGTGTGTGTGTGTGTGGTGGGTTTGAAAGAGTATGCGTTATAAAGGTTAGGTTTTTTAATTGCACAGGGATGTATTTATTTGTTACATTTTTTGTCATTGCTGTTATCATTATCTTGTTTTTGTTGTTGTTTTTTGGTGGGGGTGACGCTATGTCGGGCGTGCAAAAATCACGCCACGCAGCACACACACAGACACAAAACACACACCACACACACACACAACACCCCAAACCCCAAACACACACACCCCAGACATTATGAGAATAATGAAAATGTTACAAACTTATAATGATAATATTATAAGTTTTTATGATAGAATGATAATAAATATAAAATAATAATGATAAGGGTTAAATAATAATAATAATGATGATATAAAAAATAATAAAAATCCCAAAAATATAAATTAGGGGAAAGGTGGGGAAAGATGCCCCTCTAAGGAAAAATTAGTCTAGTCCCATATTTCCCTGCGTGGGATTTTGAAAAAATTTCCTTAACATTATATTAAACAAAACTACCGATTTAGTAACCCCCAGAAAAACTTTATATTTAAACTCTGTGAGTACACCATCTTATCTACCTCTGACTTTTGAAAACGGATTTTTGAAAAAAAAATAAAAAGGGGCGTCCTGCCCCTTAGGGGGTAAAACGCCAAGTGGGAAGGGCCCTTTTTCCCCCACTACGGGGTAAATATTCAATGGACCAATCAACACACCAGGTAAAATCGGGCTATATATAAAGACCCCTAAGAAACCCTCCAAAAACCCCTAAAGCAAACTTACATTTTTTATTCTGTGACTAGGTAACCAAAACCACTGAAAAAATTACGTGAAATGAGCAAAAACCAGAACTGTCGTCCTGCGCCAGTAAATGTCTCCTTGTTGTGACTTTGTTATTTTTTTTATTATGTCAAAATTTCCTTAGGGGGCCACCCCCCTACCTTCCCCCCCCTTTTTATACGTGGCAGCTGATTGGTCAATCAATGTTTAAAAAGTGTACAATTACTCCCATCACTACCAAACACACCTCCTCACGATATAACAAACATGACCATGGACATTTTGACCATATTAGATCAAATTTTAAATATTTCCTGTGAGCGCAGAGGGGTTCCCGGGGGCTGCCAAAAATTGATTAGGGGAGAATTAAAAAACACACAAAACAAGGGGGGGGCGTTTAGCCCCCCGGGGGATCTTACCCCCCTTTCCCCCTAATTATGATAGTAATAAAAAACAATAAAAATGGGAAAAAAAAAGATAGTAATGGCTGTGAAAAACAAAATATAAAATGATGGGGTCGCCTGGGTGGGGCTCGAAACCCACGCTCTAGGAACATTCAGTGGTTTTTTCCCAAGCTCGCCACTGACTACCCGGGGAAATAATAATATTCAATTTTTCTATACCGCGTCGTACAACTGTTTATCACCGCCGCCGCTTTTGCAACTCAATGCTGTACAAGATTATTATCCTTATTTATGCTTAAATTTACGTGATTGTAAGGGCCCGATTTATTATTTTAATGAAAAACTAAATTTCAGCCCCCTTGGAATGTTTTTCCCCCTTTAAAGGGGTTTTTTGGGTTCCCCCCAGAAAAAAACACAGTTTTTTGAGATAATTTTTCGAAAATTTTTTAACTCTTTATTTTGATTTTTTTTCCTTATTAGTTTACAAAAGGGCCACGTATCACAGCAATATCATGAAAAAATAAAAGGTTTGACCATTTTTTCCCCGTGGGTTTTTATCGCGGTGGCTGCGGGAAGGGGCCGTTTCGGTTTTGGGGCATTTCCCCCCGGGACCCCACACACCACACACACACCACACACACAACACACCACACACAACACCCCACACAACACACACCAAAATTCCCAAACAACACACACACACACACACAACACCACCCAGAAAAAACACACACACACACAACAAAAAAACCAAAAGAAAATAAAACTACAAGGGGGCCCGCGGGGCTACACGGGGTTTTTTTTCCCTTTGCCCACCAAACCTACCAAACATCCCCCCTTTTCACCCCCATCCCTTAATTTTCCACTCCCCTTTAAAGCCCCCTAATGCTCCGCATTTAACTACCTGCCCTACGGGAACCATTCCACTCATTCCCCCCCCCAAATTTGTAAACCCAGTTTTTCCCTATTTCCTTTCAAAATCTACGTTTTTCCAAACTTGAATCCGTTACTTTTCTTTTTCCCTCCCCCGGGTTTAAAAAGCCTTAAGAATTTTTCCCTTTAACCCTCCCCCTTTTTTTAAACCCCTTTTAAATCCACTTAAAAACTTCTATCAGATCGCCCCTTACTCTGCTTCTCTCGAGTGGGGTGTCTTTTAAAAACTTAAATCTCCTCTCAAAAACCTATTTGAACCGCACCCCTTGACCCCTTTTGGCCCCAATCCTTTCTCGGGAAACTTTTTTCTAACAACACTATATCCATCCCTGTTATGGGCGAAAACCCTGCCCTGCATAGCCCCGGGGGTTTGGGGGGCCTGATAAGGGCCAAAAAAGCTTTGAATATTCCCCTTTCTACTTTTTCCCATTTTCGGGAAATAAATCCTAATACTCTATTCTCAAATTTCGGCCTCAAAAAATTTGGGTTTCCTAGGTGGGAAAGGTCTGTTTCCACCCTCACTTCCAAGATTTTTTTTCCCCTTCTGATTTTTTCGGGGGGTTTTCATTGCTTATGGTGTACTTTTACCAGGGTTTTTTTTTTCCCCAAACATTCATAACGCAAACATTTACAATTTTAAAATTTCCCATCTCCATCTGATTTCCCCTCTTTTTAATTTTATCTTCCCCCTGCAATATGTTTTTACGTCAGACGGGTTGTTTTCCAATAAATCCTCCCTAACTTAGTACACCCAAAAACCCCTTGCTGATACACTGCAAATCCCACTACCCCGTCGTTGAGGGAAATCAAAAATAGAAATGGGCCCAAAACAGACCCTTTGTAACTCCACTTGTCCCAGTCCCCTTTTCCGTTTTTGGAACCTTTAAATTTTGAAACCCCTTTGGGTTCCCCTTTTTAAACTTAGCCAAGCTCTGACCCAAATTAAAAACCCCTTCCCTCTATCCCTGACCCAAACCTTTTTTAAAGTCGCTCGTGGGGTTTAACTTTGTAAAATCCCTTACAAAGTCCAAATATTTTTTATAATCATAACCCTTACCCATTACCCTGCCGTCTCATAAATTTTTCCTAAAAAATCAAAAAATTTGGGTGAGCCCGCCCAAACCCTTGGTGAATCCTGTTGTGAATCATTGATAAAACAAATGTTTATCTAAGTGCTCTCTAAGGGTTTTTTGAAATTTAAAAAATTTCCCCAATAATTTACCCACCACTGATTTTAGCTTCCCGGGTCGTAATTTAAATTTAGTCCTCTGTTCCCTTTTTAAAATTGGGAAAAACCTTTTCCTTTTTCCTCCAAAATAATGGCACATCGGGCCTACTCAACCGATTTCCTAAAAATGTGCACTAACAAATCACTAACAACCTCCTTGCTTTCCCTTTTAATACCCTGGGATACACCCCAATCGGGCCCTTTTGGCGATTTAAATGTTTTCATTTTTTAAAACCCCTCCCCCACCTTTTCCCCTAGTTATCACAATACTTTGATTTTTTCCTCCTCATCGTTTCCCCTTTGAACATCTGTTCCCCTTACAGGTATCGCCCCTGTTTTATCCTCCTCCGTAAAAACATTTAAAGAAATAACCCATTTAGACTCCTACCTTTTCCTCATCCGATTTAAACCTCACCTTGTCCTGACCTTAAGGGCCCCCTAATTCCCTTGTCTTTTTTTTTATAAACCTTAAAAACCCCCTTTTTGGGTCCCTGTTCGCTTTTTTCGGGCTACTTTAATCTCATATTTTTTTACCAACTCGATTTAAATTTTCTTCACTGTCCTAGCCATCACGTTATACTGTTCTTTGTTTCCCAAATTCCTCCCTTTGAACCTTAAAAAAAAGGGTTTCTTTTTACTCCAATGTGGTTTTTAAAAATTTGGGTGGTCCCTTTTGGGATCACTTTTTTCTGGCCTTTTTTTCCCTTAAAATATTTTTTTTCTGCCCCTTAAATTAAATATTCTTACAAAGGGAGGTATAATCCTCCTCAGCCCCGGGGGGGCCTCACCCCCCTTCTAAACCTCTCTAATTACCTCCTCACCCCTGACCTCATTTCCCCTTTGTCTAACCGCTCTAATTCCCCCCTCAGCCTCGCCCCTAAACTACCAATCTGACCGCGCCAATTACCTCCAGGTGCCTTCCTAATCCTTCAAAATTTGGGCCCTTTTCCCCCCTGACAAAGCCTTGTCCGGGGAATTTTTCCCCTGCTCCTCCATCCACACCTCTTTTTAAATAACCCCCCAGGTGTCTTTTTAATCCCCAAAAATTGGTTTTTTCAAAATTTAGGTATTCGATGCCAAATTCCCATTTAAATTTTTCCCCAATTTTTCCCCTTTTAAGCAAAAATCTTTTTCTCTTTTAATGGTCGCTTTTAATCTAAACTCCCCCCAAACCTCCACATTTGAAAACTAAACCCGCCCTCTATTTGTAAAAGAAATAGATCTAAAATATTACCTCCTCTAGTGGCTCCTTGATTGTTTTGTTTAGGAAGTTTCCTGGTTATTTTTAACAATTCTCTGCATCGCGGGTCCCCTTTTATGATTAAATCCCAGTCAAATTTTTCCTAAGATTAAAATCCCCCCACCACGCATAATCGATTATATCGCAGGCCTTGTTTATTTCTTCCCATTTTGGAGCTAAAACCCTCTTTACAAAATTTTGGGGCCTATACACTACACCCAAAACCATTTCTCATTTCCCTCCGAAAACCTCTACCCATATGACCTCTATCCCTGTCATCTTTTTTTTTAAAACATTGTTAACACCCACTGCAAGGCATTTTTTGGGCAAAGCGAAACTCCCCCTCCTCGTCTGCCTACTCTGCCCCTTGTGAAATAATTTATCCCCGGGGCTATCTCGTTTCCCCGGATCGAATCCTTTTTTCCATACCAACCATTTTTTTCTTTTTTATCCCCTTAATTTTTTTAAAAAAATCCTCTACCTTTTTTATTCCTCTCAGGAAATCTATTTTTTTTTAAAATACTCCTACATTTTTTTAAGTAACCTTCAAGCAACTCCTTTTTTTTTTTGTAAATTTTTCCCCCTTTTTTTTAAACTAAACCCCTCCTTCTCTCTTCTACGAATCATTTTTAGTTTCCCTGCCTTCTGAAACTCCCCTGGGGCCCCGCAATTTTCCCTTTTAACCCGACCCCCCCGTTTCAAAAACCCCGGTTTCTCTATCTTAAAAAACCGGGCGTGCATCAAACCTCCCTTTAAAGGGGATTCAGACAAAAACTAAACTCCTTTCCCCCGAAAAGTGCCCCCCGCCCCCGGGCGGAAAGGGGCTTTTTTAAATCCCCAAAAAAGAGGTCCCAGCTTTCGCCCAAAGGCCCAACCATTTTTTGGGGGGCAATAAGGGGCCCCGGAAATTTTCACCGAAATACCCCGGGAAAAACCCACAGTCGTAAACCAAAGCCCCCTTGGAAGGACACCACACACCACAGGGCCCCCCCCCTTCCCCCTAATTTTAAACCCCCGCTTCCTTGAACCGCCGTAGAAATTTCCCCTCACTTCTTTACC
This sequence comes from Chionoecetes opilio, assembly GCA_016584305.1. NCBI lineage: Eukaryota > Metazoa > Arthropoda > Malacostraca > Decapoda > Majidae > Chionoecetes > Chionoecetes opilio. The sequence goes on from JACEEZ010016709.1 coordinate 5,717, forward strand.
CCTCAACATCATTTCCCCCGGGGCTAAAGGCAGACGAGGGGTTTTTTTTCCCTTGGTCCGCCATGCACTAAACTATCTTTTTCACTAACATAACCTTCCCCTCCCTGGTAACTCACCGACTTCATGCGCCTCCCTTCTCTGTCACAGAACCTCTGTCAAGAAAGTCTAACCCGCTTTCACCAACAACCAAGATTTTACCTTTGGGTTTTGTTTATCGCTACCCCCCCCTAACCTCCTTTTCAAACCTCTTTTCAGCCCCGAGAGTACCTTTAAAAAAAGTTTCCCTGCACAAAAAATGGTCCTTGTTTAAAATTTTTTTTCCCGCGGACCCGGGGTCCAGGTCAACTACCTTCCAAAAAACCAATCCCTGGTGACTTTCCTTTGGAACCTTAGTATCGCTTGAGGGCACATCTCCCCTCTGGGACCCCCACAGGCACACACTCCCCCCATTTTTCCCCCCCCCTTTGCTCCCTTTGGGCCTTCACCTACACCTTAAAAAAGAACGTATCTCTATTTTTCCCGCTTCTTCACAAAGCTTTTCAAATCGTTTTTCCCCTTTCCCTTTCAAGCTCCTTTTTTAGGTCCTTTTTTATCGCCCCCCGAATAGTCTTTAAAGGGGCCGCACCACACCCTTCACTACCCTCCCTCGACCCTTCTACCCCCCTTAAACCCCACCTCCTTCCCCCTACCAACTACCACCCTCAACCCCCAGCACCAACCACACCCCCACTTTACTCTCCGCCTCCAAAACCCCTCCCCCTTTACAGACTAGCCATTCTATCCTGGGAGCTAAACCAAAACACAACCCCACTTCACCGGAGACGACACGGGGACTGAACACACACACACACACACCACACACACCCCCCCACACACACAATACACATACCCACCCACCCACACAAACTACCCCAACCCTACACCACACCATACACCAACCCACACACACACCACCCACACCACACACATCACAACACACACACACTACACGCACACACTCACTCAAAACCCCCCTCACAAACCCACATACCCCCCACCCAACATATAAAAACACACCACACACACACACCCCACACCCATGGGACACACAAAACCCCAAACACAAAACACACATACACACCCTACACACACACCCACTTTCCCACACCCCCACACCCCACTCTAAAAACACACACACTCATACACACCAAACCCCCACCACACACACAAACCCCACCACACATCCCCCCACACCAACACACACAACCCCACATACACCCAAAACCCCCCACACACACTCACACACCCACATACCCCCCCCCCCACACATATACCCCACACACACACACAACCACACCAAACACACACACACAACAACAACACCCCACACTCATAAACACACACACAATTCACCACCACAAACCAAAACACCAACACCCCTCATACCCCCCACACACCACAAATCCCCCACACACATCCCAAAAACATCCCCACACACCCAAATTTTCACAAAACACCTCATCCACACACTAAACACCCACCACACCACACACACACAACATAAATACCACAAACACACACACACAACCCCACACAAACACAACACACACACACCCCACCAAACAACACCACACACACAAACACCATAACCCAAAAAAACACACACACAAAACACACACACCCCCACACACACACCACACCAAAACCCACACATACACACACACACACATATACACATACATACCCCCCAACAAAAAATTTATGTAGTAAATACAAAATTTTCCTGATTTATGGTATGGGGTGTACCTCGTCCCAAATACCAAAAATATTCCATCCGGTTACTAGATTTAGAACAGAAAAAGCAAAAATAAATACCAATAAAAGTTTTGGGGAGATACACAGGGGTAAACAGAGAAAATCGCCTTTTTTAGCAAGTTATTGCTAATGTTTAGGGGGATGAATTTCATGTCCTTTTCGAAAAGTACAACGAGGAAATGGTTTAAGGGTGGGGGGAAATGTATATCCAGAAATACTAACCCAAATTTGGCCCAAAGCAAATTTTTAAATATGTTGAGGTTTTTTTCAAAAATACCCGTGTTAATGATTTGAAGAAATTCCCCTTATTCATTTAATCAATTTTTTAGCATGTTTTGAAAAAGCCCAACAAAATATATCTGGTTTATTAGTTATTTTTTTATATTTTTTTTTTTTCTAAAGTGTCACTTAGTTTTTGGGAAAATTTCCAAATTTGGTTTCCCCCTAACCCTTTTAGTTTACGTAGGAATTTCTGTATGTTTCTATTGTATGTTTTTTAAAAAGTCCGGGGCCCAAATTTTAAAATTTCACCCTTTTAAAGGGCCCGGCTCCCTACTCTTTTTTTAAAATCCCCCAAAGCCGGGCCCCCCGGGGGGGGCTTTTTTTTGGGTACTCCTGCGGAGGGGGTATTTTGGGGGTGGGGCCTTTTGGGCCCCCCCCTGTGTTTGGGGGGCCTTCGGCCCCCAAACCGGGCTCTCCAGATAGCCCCCCTTTTAATTTTTTTTGAAAACATGGATGTAGAAATGTATGTATTTCCCCCCCCCATTCAAATCACCCCCTTACCCCTCACCCCCCCCCCCATTCACTCACTGGCCATTACCCCTCACCCCCCACCCAAATTTACTCCCCATTAACCCATCCCACACACCCCTTCAAACCCCCACCCTTACCCATCACCCCCCACCTATTTCCCTTTACCCATCACCCATCACCCCCAACCCCTCAACCCCCTACCCATTCACTCCCCCCATCACCCCACACCCATTACCCTCACCCCCCCCCTTCATTACCCTTACCCATCACCCCCACAAACAAAAGGGTTTTCCCCAAATTTTCGCAACCCACTTTTTTTTTAAAAATTTGCTAATAGGCTTTCTAAAAAAAAAAAAAAAGTGATCGGATCATCTCAAATTTGGGGTTAAAACCTTTCCCCCGGTCACCCCTTTTCCAAAAAAATTTTCCATAGAGGGGTTGGGGCCCCGGGGGGGGAACCCATAAACCCGACACCCCCACAAAACCCACACACACACACACACAAAACAACGACAGACAACAGACAGACAGGACACCTTTCGCTTATATTTTCCATTACCCTTTACCCCCCCCCTTTTCCCTCACCCCTCAACCCATCACCCCCACCCATCACCCCCCACCCATTCACTCCCCCATCACCCCCAAAAAACCCAAATTTTTCCCCTCAAACCCCCCCCATTTACTCCCCATTCCCATCACCCTACTCAAGGGTTTTCCCCCAAATTTCTCCACCCCCTTTTTTTTTACAATTTTGCTAATTGGCTGCTAAAAAAAAAAAAAAAATGTCGGATCATCTCAAAAATTTTGGGGTTAAAAAAAATTCCCCCGGGCCAACCCGGGTTTCCCCCAAAAGGCCATATGAAAGGGGAATTTTCGCCCGGGGGGGGGAAACCCATACCAGACACACACCACCCACACCCCACCACACACACCCACACACACACCCCACACACCGACAGACAGACGCGGGCACACTTTCGCTTATATTTACCATTACCATCCCCCCCCACCTATTCCCCCACCCATTTACCCATCACCCCCAACCCAATTCCCCCCCAAAACCCCTCACCCCCCCCCCCATTTCCCCACCCATCAACCCCCCACCCATTAAACCCCCCCCCCCCACCCCTTTTACTCACCCTTACCCATCACCCCTACCCTCAAGGTTTCCTCAATTCTCGCAACCCAATTTTTTTTTCACAATTATCCCCTAATAGGGTTCTTAAAAAAAAAAAAAAAAATTTATGATCATCCCCATAAATTTGGGGTTAAAAAACCCTTCCCCCGGGGCCAAACCCCGGTTCCAAAAAAATTTTTATATGAGGTGTTGCGCCACAGGGGGCGGGAAACCCAACCAGAAAACACACACACACACACACAAAACACCCCCACAGACAGAAAAAACAGACAGACAGACAACAAAAAACTTTTTGCTTTTTTTTACCATTACCCTCACCCCCCCCTATTCCCTTTACCCCCTCCCCATCACCCCCAAAACCCCTCACCCCCCCACCCATTCACTCACCATCACCCCAAACCCATTACCCATTCACCCCACCCCCCTTCACCACCCCATTACCCCCTCCCCTACATCATGGTTTCCTCAAATTTTCCCCAAACCCCCTTTTTTTTCACAAATTTTCGCTAATGGCTGCTAAAAAAAAAAAAAAAAAAAGTGATCGAATCATCTCATAAGTGGGCTTATAACCTTCCCCCTTGGTCAACCCGGGTTTCCAAAAAAGTCCTATGGGTGATTGCGCCCCGGGGGGCGGAACCTATACCCCACAAAACACAGACGACAGACCCGCGACAACAGACAGGCACACTTTCGCTTTATTATTATAGATTTAAGGTGTTGGGGGGCGGCCAGCAATTTTGGGAAAAAAAAGAGGTTGGAGTTGAGAGGTTTAGGAAAAGACGCTCATTTAAAAGTCATTATTCCCATTTTCTCATGTGGTTTTTTTCCTTTAAAAACCACGAGGGGGAACCCCCAAGCTACGATAAACCTTTGGACGGGGGTTTTTTTACCCGCTTAACTCCTAAACCCCATTATTTCCCCGGGGGGTGGGGTACCCCCTGAGCGAGAAACCAGGAACCCGGGATAACCCCTTTTTGGGGACACATTTTTTCAGGGCGGGGGTTTGGTTTTAGAATTACAGGTCCCAAGACAAAAAACAATTTCCAGCCATGTCCCTGAAGATGGGGGATCCCCGTGATCCTTTCCCGGGGCACCCCAAAAAGGGGAAAAGCTGGGGAGGGGGCTTCTTCGGGGCCGGGGTTTCCCGGGGGAAGCTGGGGCTGGGGCCCCGGGCCAGAAACGTGGCTGGCCCCTCAAGGAGCCCAGGAGGGCGCCAAAAGCTGAGCTGGAGCTCGTAAAGGGGGCAGGTCCTCCACCCGCTGAAGGGTGGGCTGGGCCCTGCCGCCCCGCTGTTTCGGCTTAAAGGCCCCCTTTGCCCCCCGCCCCCGGTTTCCTGGGGTTGTGCGAGGGGGGGTTGCTTCAAGACCTCTAACCCGCCCTGAGGAGGATCAGCTGTGCCTCCCCGCCCTTTTTAAAACTCTGTGACGTGGGGCGGGGCCTTCAAGCGTGCCGGGATCCGCCGGGGACATCCACCCCGGGCAACGGGATGGTTGACGCGGGTGAGGGGGGGCGGAAAGGAGGGGCAAGCTGCTCGACTTTGGGGGGCTGGCCGAAACGCCCACGGACGTGGGGCCCTCATTTGGGCGACGTGTTTTCCCTGGTGAAACACCCCCCTGGGGCCTTATCCCCCCAGGAAAGGGGGAGTGTCCCCGGGGGGGGTGGGGGGGGGCCCCTGGGGGGGGGGGGGGGCGGGGGGGAACCTTTAAAACTGTGGAGGACCTGCTTTGAAAACGCCCCCCCAGGCTCCCCAGGCCTCCAACGCAGGTGGGTGGATTAAAAATATACCCGAAAAAAAAAAAAAAAAGGAAAAAATGTTTTTAACAAAGTCAGGGCTGCTTCCCCCCCCTAGACGGAGTGTGTCTTTTTCTTACTTTAAATTATGAAACCCATGTTTTTTTCCCAAATACTATATTTTTTTTGAACCTCAAATTTTCCAATACTATCCCGTATTTAATACTAAGTTGCTGCTATTAGCTGCTGCTGCTACTTGTTTTTCTAAAATTTTGTACATTTTATTACCCCTCTCTCCCCGTTGTCTTGCTTTTTCCATGGGGGTCTCTTCCCTTCCTATACCCCAATATTTTCCCTTTTTTTTTAAAATCCATTTCGTTTTCCCCTTCCTTTTTAAACTTTCCCTTTTTTTTTTTATCTTTTTGTCGATTATTTTGGTTCCCCTTTTTTAAAGTAATAATTAATTTTTAATAAAAAATAAAACATTGGTTTTTTTTTTCATACTGAAAATAGATTTTAAAAGAATAATAATTAAATTTTTAATATTGTGTTCTCTAATGCATTTTTCCATTCTGAAATTTCGTGAAACCCCCCAGAAGACTTTCGCGACCCCCCCGAGGGGTCGCGACCCCCAGTTTGAGAACCCCTGCTTTTAGACCGTTAAATCAAACCTCTATTTTATAAAAAAAAAGTTTATTTGTAAAACTTATTTCTAAATTCTTATCCATCTACGTGCTTTCCACTTTCACACCGAGTAAAAAACAGCCCCTTCTGCCACTTCCCCACTTCAAAACACTTCATACATTACCCGGAGCACATGCAGTTACTCACTTCTCCCTCCCTCTTTCTTTTCTTTTTATCTTTTTTAAACCCTTTTCCCCACACCTATTTTTCTCTTTCCCCCTCCCCCTTTTCTCTCTAATTAGCCGCGAGCCTCCCCTCTCCTCTTGCCTCTCTCTCTCTCTCTCCCCTTCTTTTCTCTCTCCTCTCTCTTTTCCTTCTCTCTCCTCTCTCTCCTCTCGTCTCTCTCTTCTCCCCCTCCCCCTCTCCCCTTCTCTCTCTCTCCTTCTCTCCCCCCCCCTTTTTTTAACTCTCCTTGCTTTTCCACCCTCAATTCTTTTTTTTCGTATTTTCCTTTCTGTCACTTCGATCTACCTGTTTTTCCCCGCCACTACTACTTATGACTTTCTTCCTATTTTGCCATTTTTGCCTCGTTTTATGTCTTTACTTTTGTTTGCTTTTTTCCTGTCTTTGGGGTAGGATTATTTTTTTTTTCCTGTGCCAGTTTTTTTATAAAGAGTCAATGTGAACAATGACAAAGTGAAAATGGGGTTTCCAGTTTTTGTTATCTTCGTCTGCTGTCTTCTGTATGATTCTTTTTTAAATTTTTTGTTGCTTTTTCTTTTTCCCTAGAATTCATACTTTTCAAGCTTTAAATTTCTTCTATCGCTCCCTCACTTTTTTTTCGTTTCTCTATCAAAATAATTTTTCTTTCTTTTTGGTTTTTTTTCCCATGCTCATATGTGATTTCTTATTTCCAAATATTTTTTTTTAATTTTCTCGGTTTTTTTTAAAAATTTAGCCTTTTTTTTCCATTTTTTTTCACTTCACTTTTAATTTGCCATTTCTTTTCCAGAAAAGTTAATTTTTTCCCTTTTTTCCCCTTCATTTTTCCATATTCTTCCCATTTTTTATTTTTTTTCACTTCGTTTTTTTTTTTGTTTTTCTATTTCTTTCAATAAAAGTAAGGTAAATTGGGGGATACCTATCGGCGCGTGGGGCCTCGGTGCTCATCTTTGTCATTCATTACCCTTAGAGCCTGTGGGGGGTGAGGACCCTTCCCCCGGCACGGCAGTGTGACACCCCGGGTTTACCACATTTACCCCCCTTTTCCCCCGGTCCCATTTTTCAACCCCAAAAGGGAAAGAAAAACCCGGGGTTTTGGCTGGTCACCGATTGGCCTTGGACCGGATTCAAACCAGGGCCCGTAGTTTCGTAGCCGGGCACGCTAGCCACTACACCCCGGAGGCACTTCTTTCATTGCCACCCTTTTAAATCCCTTTGTACAATATTTTCTCCAAATATTCCTTTTTCCTTCCTTTTCCCTTTTTCATTTATTCATTCCAACACAAGCTTCGATGAGGAGAAAATCACCTTTTTTTGCTTTTAACGATGGAAAAATATGAGAGGGTAAAATGAGGAGGAAAGAGTAGTAGAATAAAGGGGAAAAATAAAAAAGGGGAGGAGAGAGAGAAAAAGAGAGAAAAAGAGAGAGAGAGAAAGAGAGAGAAAGGGAGAGAGAGGGGAAGAGAGAAGGGGGAGAGGGGGAGAGAGAGAGAGAGAGAGAGAGAGGGAAAAGAAGAGAGAGGAGGAGAGAGAGGGAGAGGGAAAAAATGAATGGTTAATTAGTGGAAGACATTTAATGATGATGACAAATTTTACGCGAAAGGGGAACAAAAGGGAAGAAGAGATAATGAGGTAAAGAAGGGGGAAGAAGGGCGAAATTACGCGAACTAAAATGTAAAGAGGGAAAGGAAGGAAGAAAAAGGAAAGGAAGGAAAAAAAAAATAAAAAAAAGGAAAAAAGAAAAGAAAAATAGAAAAAAAATAGAAAACAAAAAAAAAGAAAAAGGAAGGAAGGAAAAAAGAGAAGAAAATAAAAAAAAAAAAATTAGGAAAAAAAAAGAAAAGGAAAAAAGGATTTGAAAAAAAAACCCAAAAAAAGGGGAAAGAAAAAAAGGGGGAAGGAAAAAAAAAA
>JACEEZ010016711.1:0-7500 GCA_016584305.1 Chionoecetes opilio
GAAGGATGAGAGAGAGAGAGAGAGAAGAGAGAGAGAGATAGTATGAGCGAGTGAGAGATATATAATTATATATATATATATATATAGAGAGAGAGAGAGAGAGAGAGTGTTTTCGTGTTTTCACGAGTAACGAGTCGCCACAATTCGGAACGCTACTCTGGAATGTGTGAAAGGGGCTTCAAGCCCCTTTCACACATTCTTGAGTAGCGTGACGAGTAGCGCCGAATTCCAAATCGGCGTCTACTCGTGGAGAAAAGGTCCCGACACTGTTTTAACGATCGTTTCTCGTGTACCAGGTCACGAATTAGTACGAGTAATTATATTTAATTAATAAACTATGCTAAGAGTCTATAAGCATAGATACGAGTACTTACGAGTATCTCAAGTTACGAGTTACGAGTACTTACGAGTGTCTCAAGTTACGAGTTACGAGTGTCAAGAATCTATACGAGTCACTACGAATTGGTTGAAATTTCTATGTTTTTAATGACGAACTGCTACGAGCTGCTACCAGCTTCTATGAGTCGTTTACGAATTGTTACGACATTGCAAAAGTTTGCGAAGAGTTTGTACGACCCTTTGGCTTGACCTGACTCTAGACCTGACGGACCTGGGAAGGATACCATCTGGGCATCTGTAGCTAACCCCGGGAGGCGGAACACAATTCCCAGCTAACACACGATACCCATTCACTACTGGGTGGACAGTGGCTAGAGTGATTTTAAGGAGACCGCCCATTTTTCACCGCTCCGCCTTGGGATCGCACCCGGGACGAACGCCTGCGGTTGTGAGCCAAGCATGATAATCACTACACTACAGAACACCCGTGTGTGTGTGTGTGTGTGATCTCTGTTTCTGAGAACAATCGTAGTGCAGTATGATATTACATTTCTTATCATCATTACTATCATCATTGTCAGTATTACCATTAGTGTTGTTATCATTGTTTTTTTCACTAAGTTTATCATTATTATCATCATTATAAATATTATAATTATTGTACATTTTGTTGTTTTCATACTATAAAAACACCAATTGTACTATTGATTCTTTCTCTCCGCTACAAATATGTTAGTGAAGGGGAAGGAAGAGGTAGTGGTGGTGAATGAGAGGGTGATAAATAAGTCCATGTTAGGGTGGATTGTGAGGTGTGTGTGTGTGTGTGTGTGTGTGTGTGTGTGTGTGTGTGTGTGTGTGTGTGTGTGTGTGTGTGTGTGTGTGTGTGTGTGTGTGTGTGTGTGTGTTGTGTGTGTGTGTGTGTGTGTGTGTGTGTGTTGCAGTGCTCATGTCTGTATTGCAATAAGAGGATAATGACATAAGACACACAAATAAGACGGGTGGTGGTGGTCGCGGCAATAATCTGAATGGTGAGATGCATTACGGGTATCAAGTTATGTTACAGATTGGTCGGACTGAGTGTTCCTGATTGTTATGTCCCGAATTTCCTCTTCGGACGAAAATAGTTGTTCAGACAAGGGCATCGGCTTCTTCTGGTAATGGCGTGACATGACGGTGCCTAGGATAGCGTGGCAGCGTAGGTGGCAGGTTTAGGTCACAGCTGAATGCCGTAAATCAGGATAAATCAACTGAGGTCAATCGCCTGCCCGGACACCTTTATATGCGTGTAAACTCGAGGCGTTGGCTGGCAACCCTGCCGCTGAATTGGTAATTCATGGCGACTTGTGTGGAATCTTGCAAACTCGTAGCAAATATTAGCTAGATGCGTGACTACTCATAGCAATGCGTAGCTATACGTGTGACTATTGGTAGCAATGCGTGGTGATCGTAGCAACTCTTGGCATGATATCGGCGCCAAAGATTGAACTCGTAGACAATTCGTGGCTACTCATGGCAACTCTTGCAGGTCGTAGCTACTCGTCGACCTACTCGTTACGACTTTTAAATATTCGTAGCAACTCTTCCACGATTAACTACTACTTGTGCGTTTGCCACGAGTTGCTACGATATGTCGTGGTAATTCGTAGCAACACTTGACAACTCGTAGAAATGCGTGACAACTCGTAATGTAGCTGAATCACGACGAATAGGTAAGAATCGCTACGATAAACGACGAGTCGCTACGAGCTGACTCAAATAGCTACGACCCGCCTACGCATCCAAAAGTCGTGACCATTGCTCGGGTAGATTTTGAACATCTCCAACATTTCCAGCCCATCCCACGCATACCCAAGACACCTCACGACCCTGCCACGACTCTCACGAGTTGATATCGAGTATCCACGAGTACGTACGAGTGCGCCTACGTGTTTTCATGCGTCTTTCATCTTCTCTAGTAGGATAACGAGGAAAGCGGATGGAAAAAGAAGATGGAAGAGAAAAGGAGGAGAAAAAGTGGGAGAGAGAGAGAGAGAGAGAGAGAGAGGGAGAGAGACGAGAGAGAGAGAGAGAAGAGGAGGAGACGAGAGAGACGAGAGAGATGAGAGAGGAGAGAGATGAGAGAGAGAGAGAGAGAGAGAGAGAGGAGAGAGAGAGAGGAAAGGAGAAAGAGAGAGAGAGAGAGAGAGAGAGGAGAGACGTGAGAGAGGAGGAGAGAGGAGGAGAAGAGAGAGAGAAGAGAATAGCGAGCTGGATGAGAGAGAATGAGAGAAGAGAGAGGAGACGAGAGAGAGAGAGAGAGAAAGAGAGAGAGAGTTTTCGAGTTTTCACGAATAACGAGTCGTCACAATTCGGCGCGCTACTCTAGAATGTGTGCAAGGGGTTTCAAAAACAAGTCCTTAGAAAATTTTTTGGGGTGAGGGAGGGGGAAAGAAGAAGAAGATGGAAGGGGAAGAAGAGGAAGAGGAAGAGTAGGATAACGAGGAGGGCTGATGGAAAATGAAGACGGAAGAGAAAAGGAGGAGCCGAGAGAAGAGAGAAAAAGAGAGAGAGGAGAGGAGAGAGAGCAGAGAGAGAGAGAGTCGACGAGAGAGAGGACGGAGACGAGAGAGAGACGAGACGAGAGGAGAAGAGAGAGAGAGAGAGAGAGAGCATTTGTGTATTCCCGAGTGTTTGGGAGTATGTTTGTTTCCATTCTCTCTCTTGCGCTTTCTCTTTTGCTTTCGCTTTCGCTCTCGCTCTTGCTCTCGCTTTCGCTCTCGCTTTCGCTCTCGCTCTCCTTGTTTATATGCATATATGCACCAACTTTTTCTCTAGCTTTCCTTGCCTTCCTTCACTCCATTTCCTTGTTTTCATCCCTTTTTTATTTTCATTCCTTTTATTTCACTCGCACCTTCAATCCATTTCTTCTCTCTCTCTCTCTCTTTCTCTCCTCTCTCTCTCTCTCTCTTCTCTCTTCTCATCTCTCTCTCTCTCTCCCTCTCTCTCTCTCTCTCTCTCTCTCTCTCTCTCTTCTCGCTTTCTCTTCTCTCTCTCTCCTCTCTCTCTCTCCTTCTCTCTCTCTCTCTCTCTCTCTCTCTCTCGCCTCTCTCTCCTCTCTCTCTCTCTCTCTCCCTCCTCTCTCTATCTCTCTCTCTCTCTCTTCTCTCTCCTCCTCTCTCTCCTCTCTCTCTCTCTCTCTCTCTCTCTCTCTCTCTCTCTTGCTCTCTCTCTCTCTCCCTTCTCTCCTCTTCCTTTTCTTCTGTCTTTTTCTCACATGTTTTCTTCCTCTTACTGTTAAAATCACACTTTTTTTCCAATCTCCATCCTTCCTTCCTCCATTCCTTCTCTCTTCCCTCCTTTTTCTCCTCAATGTAGTGTCGTACTCTGTCTCTCTCTCTCTCTCTCTCTCTCTCTCTCTCTCTCTCTCTCTCTCTCTCTCTCCTCTCTCTCTCCTCTCTCCTTCCTCTCTCTCTCTACTTCTCTCTCTCTCTCTCTCTCTCTCTCTCTCTCTCTCTCTCTCTCTCTCTCTCTCTCTCTCTCTCGCTCTCTCTCTCTCTCTCCTCTCTCTGATTATGAAAACAATAATATTAAGAAAAAGGAACAATAAAGAAAAACTTCAAATAAAAGGAGAGAGGAAAAACTGTAGCAAGAGATAGATATAAAGAAAGTTAGAAGAAAAGAATGATTATGAGAAAAGATGGACAATAGGGAGGAAGATTAAGCAAGAAAGATGATGATAAAGGAAGAGGAAGAGGAAGAGGAGATGATTGAAGAGGCGAGACAAATAAGAATAATGATGAGCAAAGGAAGAAAGAGGAAGAGATAACTCACACAATATTGTCAAAGAAGAGAAGGAGGAGGAGGAGGAGGAGGAGGAGGGAGGAGGAGGAGAGGAGGAGGAGGAGGAGGAGGAGGAGGAGGAGGAGGAGGAGGAGGAGGAGCAGGAGGAGGAGGACAATAAAGATATGAATGAAAAGAGAAAAGTTTGGTGAGTATGGAAGGAAAAGAAGGAAAAAAAGGCAATGGAGGATGTAGGAGGTGGAAGAAAAAGAATATAAAGAAGAAAAAATATAAGAGGAACAACAAATAGAAACACAAAGAAACAAACATACAAATGTGAAGGTAATAGTAGTGGTAGTAATAACAGTAGTAGTAGTAGTAGTAGTAGTAGTAGTAGTAGTAGTAGTAGTAGTAATAGTAGCGATGGTGGTGGCGGTAGTAGTATTAGTAACAGTAATAGTGAAAATAGTAATAGTATTGGTAGTAGTAGTAGTGGTAGTAGTTGTGGTGGCAATGATAGTCGTAATTGTCCCTTCTCACACACAAACACACACACACAAACACACACACACACACACACACACACACACACAGACACACACACACACACACACACACCTCATGTATTGTGTTTCTGTCTGGGGTGGTACTTTTTTTATTTTTTTTTATTTAAACAAAAATTACAATAAGCTTAAAGTTACACGTTGTATGTGCAACTATTTTAAAAGCCTATACATAAAAAGGGGTATACAATAAAATCATAGCATACAATATACAACATATACATAGGAATATTTCATGCTAGATATATTAAAATATTCTTAAGTGTCAATTTAATCAGCACATCACTAGTGGGGACGTTTTAGTTTCACGCCACTTGTAGGCAGCCAATTTCACTTGGTGTGTGTTCATGTCTTGTACGTCAGGTGTGGCTACCGCGAACATGTTCCACAGCCGCGATGTCCTGACTGTATAAGGGCGCTGGTGCTGCCTCGAGTGTGATAGCGGCACCTTCACAAGCACGTCACTCAAGGGTGTAGTCCTTGATCTCTGCACAGCACGTACAGGAAGCCTGAGCGAGCTGAGGTGAGGAACCTCCTGCACCTGAGCTTTGTGACACACCACCAGCGTTGACACATCCCGGCGGTGCTCCAGCGATGTCACGCCAGCAGATGACTGTTGGTCCTCCTCTATCCCCACCAGTTGAAGGGCACGTCGCTGAACTGCATCATCATACTGCATCAAATATTTGGCCCTCTTATCTAAATAAATTATCAGTAGCGCAAAACAAAAAATCTTGATATATATTTTCCATGGGTAAATTTGACTCTGTAAATCTTGTATATTCAACACATAAATTGCTATACTTTAATAATGTACATAACAATTTTTTGGTATTATAAATTTTTTGAAATATAACTCTCACTTCAAGTATCATATTATTCAGTTTGATAGATAAATCTTATGCAACAAGAGGCACCAGCATAGACCTGAGATGTCCACAATACCGTACAACTCTGTACAAGTACAGCATCATGCACTCCGGCCCACACTTAAGGAACTCATTACCACCAAATATAAAATTTCTTGTTAACAAATAGTACACTCTCCATATTAGAAATCTTTAAAATGAAATGATTGTATGAACTTAAATTGATGTAAAAATAAACAGTATGAGTAGAATGTAAAGTGTTGTTATGTGGTGTGTATTGTTGTGTGTGTTCACTGTTATGTGTGGGTGTGTGCATTATGTGTAGTATGTTGTAAAGGTATTATATTCTAAATGATGAATGTATTGTAAGTGAATATTGTGGTATGTGTTTTCGATGGTGTTGTATCCATTGTTCGTTTGTGAGTGTGTGTTTGTGTTTTGTGTGTGTGTGTGTGGGTGTGTGTGTGGGTTGTGTGTGTGTGTGTGGTCGTGTGTGTGTGCAGCGGGCGGTGTGGTGTGTGTGCGTGCGGTGGCGTATACGTGGTGCCGTGTGCATGCGTGCGTACGTTTGTGTATTACTCATTCCATGAACGTCCGTCCCACCGTTGCTCTTTCCAGGCATTATTTGTATGAAATATTTGTCTGCCAGGAACCTTTGCTCGGAGACCTGGCATTTAGTCTGAATGTATTATTGTTGTAGTTCCTATGTAATTGAATATACTGGCAAAAAACATATTGAACTGAACACACCACAGTATCTTCAATATCCAAACACATACCATACCCTAAACATTATACGTTATAGCGAACTATATGTGTAATTTATAAGAGATATATTTATACGTATGTATCCGGCTTATGAACACACTAACTTACAAATCACACACACCCACACACACACACCACACACACACACACACACACACACACACACCACAACACACACACACACACACACACACACACACACACACACACAACACCACACACACAGTGGAGAATGATAATAATAAAAATAATAATAATAATTTTATACGCACCCGAAGGATAGAAAAAAAAAAAAAAAACATAATATGTAAACGAGGGAATGAACCTAAGTACTAAAGCAAATAAATGATAATAATATACCTCTATAATAATAATAATAATAATAATAATCACCTGGAGGCATACAGGCAAAAAGCAACAACAGAAAATATATTGTGTCGTCAACTCCCCTTTAAAATTTGCTCTTCAAAGTCTTTGCCTATCACTGTATTTTGTATCTGTATTATTTGATATTTGCGCTCCATCTCGCATATCTTTTATCCCAGAGTGAAATATCATTAGATGATTTTTTTTAGCCATCAAAATTACTGATGAGAACGTAGCCTGATATTACACATTTAAATACACACACACAAGCACACACACACACACACACATACACACTCACACAACACACACACACACACACAACACACACACACACCACACACACACACACACACACACACACACATACACATATACACACACACACGCATATACATAAACACACACACACACGCACACGCACACGCACACGCACACGCTCACGCGCACGCGCACGCGCACGCACACGCACACGCACACGCACACGCACACGCACATGCACGCGCACACGCACATGCGCACGCACACGCACACGCACACGCACACGCACACCCACACCCACACCCACACGCACACGCACACGCACACGCACACGCACACGCACACGCACACGCACACGCACACACGCACACGCACACGCGCACGCGAACAACAAACAAAAAAACAAAAAAAACACACACACATTTCTAATAATTGTACCTATTATCATATTTTCAGTAATACAAAGACGTAAAAAGATAAATAAAACTAACTCGAATAGTATACAAGATAACAACATCAAAGATATATATTTACAAGTAGTAACCATTCTTTTGTTAGTAATCTATCAAGCTGAA
>JACEEZ010016711.1:10000-12500 GCA_016584305.1 Chionoecetes opilio
CCATTTCTGTCTGTCTCTCAAGGATCAAGGATGAACGATCCGAAATGGATGACCACGAAATTAAAACACAACATTGGAGTAAAAAGAAACATACTTAAGGCTCAAGGCTGGACAGGTGAGCAAAGAACAGTATAAAATGATGGCGAGGACAGTGAAGTGAATAAAAAGAGTAACTAAGAACAATTATGAGATTAAGGTCGCTGGACAGGCAAAGAACGACCCTAAGGGGTTCTTTCAGGTATATAAAACGAACACTAGGAAAATAGTGGGGCCGTTAAGAATAGGGCAGGGTGAGATCGTATCTACGGATGAAGATATGTGTAAGAATTTAAATGATTATTTCTTAAGTATTTTTACTCAGGAGGATACACAGGCAATACCTGATAGTGAACAGATGTTTAAAGGAACCGATGATGAGAAACTCAAGGATATTGCGATAACTAGGGAAATGGTATAAGAAGTTAAATGAGTAATGAAGAAATTTAAGTTGCCAGCACCAGATGAACTATATCTCTGAGTATTACAATAATGCAAAGAGGTTGTTAGTGAGTCGCTAGTGTACATTTTTAGGAAATCAGTTGATATAGGCGAAGTACCGTTAATATGGAGGAAAGAAAATGTAGCTCCCATATTTAAAAAGGTCGATAGAGGACTAATGTCAAATTATCGATTCGTTAGTCTGACGTCAGTGGTAGGTAAATTATTAGAATGTTTTATTGCAAAATTCATTAGAGAGTATTTAGAAAAGCATAGTTTGGTCAATGATTCACAACATGGATTCACCTAGGGTAGGTCATGTCTTACCAATTCATAGATTTTTTATAGAAAAGTTTATGAGCAGATAATGCTAATGATTATGATATAATATACCTGGAATTTAGTAAGGCATTCGACAAGATACCAGACGAGCCACTCTTAAATAAGGATAAGGTTCATGAAATAGATGGGAAGGTTCTTCGTTGGATCAGAGCTTAGCTAAGTGATAGGCAGCAAAGGGTTACAATTAATGGTTCTAAATCTGAATGGGGGCAGGTAACAAGTGAGGTTCCACAAGGGTCTGTTTTTGGTCCATTATTATTTTTTATTTACATCAACGACTTGGATAGTGGGATTAGCAGTGATATCAGCAAGTTTGCTGATGATACTAAGGTAGGTAAGATTATTGGATCACAGTCTGATGTAAACATATTGCAGGGAGCTTTGGATAAACTTAATGAGTGGGTAGTCAGATGTCAGATGGAATTTGATATTGATAAGTGCAGCGTTATGAATGTTGGTAGAAAAAATCCTGGTAATAAATACACCATACACAATGTATCGCTGAAAAGAGCAGAAAGTGAGAAAGATCTGGGAGTGAGGGTGGGTGAGCTCGGACCTCCGACCTAGGAAACAATGTATTGAGGCTAGAAATAGAGCTAATATGGTGTTAGGATTTATTACCAGAAGTGTTAAAAGTAGAAGTGCTGAGGTTATTCTAAAGCTTTATTTGGCTCTATTCAGACATCACCTAGAATATGCGGTTCAGTTTTGGTTTCCATATTACAGGATGGATATAGCCTTGTTAGAATCAGTGCAGAGAAGGATGACCAAAATGATTCAATGGATGCGTAACTTTAGTTATGAGAAAAGATTGAAGCTACTAAATTTACACTCACTCGAGAGACGCAGAGTAGAGGGCGATCTGATAGAAGTTTTTGAGTGGATAAAGGGATATAATAAAGGAGAGGTAGGAAAAGTTCTTACAGGCTGTTAATCAGGATATAACAAGAGGTAACGGATTCAAGCTGGAAAAACGTAGATTTAAAAAGGAAATAGGGAAAAACTGGTGCACAAATAGGATGGTAATGGATTGGAATGGACTCAGTAGACAAGTAGTTAGTGCAGAGTCATTAGAGAGGTTTAAAAGGAGGCTAGATCAATTCATGGATGGGTATGAAAGGTGGATGTAGGTAGTATTAAGTAACAGGAACAATCTCGTGTAGGTCTCGCGGCCTCTTGTAGCTTCCTTATTTTCTTATGTTCTCTCTCTCTCTCTCTCTCTCCTCTCTCTCTCCTTCCCCCTCTCTCTCTCTCTCTCCCCTCTCTTTTCTCTCCTTTCTCTCTCTCTCTCTTCTCTCTCTCTCTCATCTCTCTCTCTCTCTCTCTCTCTCTTCTCTCTCTCTCTCTCTCTTCTTTTCTCTCTCTCTCTCTCTCCTCTCTCTCTCTCTCTCTCTCTCTCTCTCTCTCTCTCTGTCTCTCTCTCTCTCTCTCTCTCTCTCTCTCTTCTCTCTCTCTCCTCTCTTTACTCTCACCTCTAACCCCCCCCCCATACACAACAAACATTATATCTTGTACATCACCAAACACCACAATATCACTATCATCACAACTCTCCCCTCACTGCCATATTCCCAACACCATCACTGTAACATTTTCACAAGTAGATCATATACAAGCATCCAAACACACACCCGCACACACGTACATAAACTCACCCAATCTGCACTGATTCGGTCACGCA
>JACEEZ010016711.1:17500-50492 GCA_016584305.1 Chionoecetes opilio
TTTATGCACTTCTTCTGTAGCATTACCTGGAACAAATTCATACAAACAACCATGTTTTATGATCACCTTAAGGAGAGAACTGTTGTTGAATCCAGGCCACTGTTAAAGAAACATCAGAACATACTTCCAGCAATATTGGCGAGGTTTTTTTCCCCCCCCCCCCCCCCCCCACCCATGCTCATTACTGAATTGTGATACAGTGGCAGCAATGTTTTGGTAGAGGCAAAGGAAAGGATGTGTAAGTACTGAAAACAGGTTGAATCTGGATATGAATAGGTATGCTGAGGCTACCTGCTGTCCTGAGGTGTTTGACAGGCACCGATTCATAGCTTCCTGTTCTGGCAATCAAAGACAATTCTAATTTTGAAGGCCCATAGTAAGTGTGTGGACTTCAAGAATGGGGAATCGGGAGCACAGTTCCTCCCAATTATTTTGCTCTTCACTACTACAGAGGACTCATTGAGAAATGTCAAGCGGCTCATCTGGAAACATGCATATGGAAAAATGCCTGCAACTAGATCCACTAGATTTGGAACCCACAGTTATGGATGGATCAAAGAAAGCCAAACAAAGTCACTGATGCTACAACAGTGCCCTACCATTTCATTTGCACCGAATCATTACTAAAGTCGATACTTGCAACATGTTCAAGTAACAGCCATGTAGGTCATCAAGATGCGCATGTACGAAATCGAGGCGACCATGCACCTGTTCTGTGCTTGTCAATCCTCCATTGAAATGTTGCAAATATCAAACAGCGAACAGCCTTGATGAGGATGATGCGGATGATTACTAATTACCTTAAGAATTTTGTGCATTTATGCCCATAAGAAACTGAGGACTCAAAACGATCTGCCTAAAAGAACTGTCAATCTTTATTACTTTCATGTTAAACAAGTAATATTCTTATATACTAGTATATGTATAAAAAAAAAAAAATAAAAAATAATAATAATAATAAGGCAGCCATTCTGAAAATGGTTGTAATTTTGGAAATGAAAATACCAGATATGAATTTTCTTGCTCAAAATACCATAGAATCCATGTATTGGTTAACCGGTTACGTCAATTTGTAAGGGAATTATGGTATATTATGTATTTTGATATTTCCTTGGCGGCCATTTTGTTTTATGCAAATTATCTCAAATTGCCCAAGGTTGACAGCGAGCTAACTAAGATATTTTTCAAACTGGATATATGGGCAAACAAAATCCACTGAAAAAGAAACTTAATACCCTAAAACAAGGTTGAGCCTGGTGGCTGCCGGACTATATAGAGGAAGAGTAGATCGGTTTATGGATAAAAAGAGGAGGAGGGGGAGGAGGAGCAAGAAATAAGGAAAAAATATTAACGTGAATATAAGATAAAGTAACTCATGTTTCATTATCATGTACGTTTGAGTGTGTGTGTGTGTGTGTGTGTGTGTGTGTGTGTGTGTGTGTGTGTGTGTGTGTGTCTGTATGTGTGTTTGTCCGTTACTTGTATGTTACTATGAGTTTTTCATGTTCAGCTCTCTCTCTCTCTCTCTCTCTCTCTCTCTCTCTCTCTCTCTCTCTCTCTCTCTCTCTCTCTCTCTCCTCTCTCTCTCTCTCTCTCTCTCTCTCTCTCTCTCTCTCTCTCTCTCTCTCTCTCTCTCCTCTCTCTCTCTCTCTCTCTCTTCTCTCTCTCTCTCTCTCTCTCTCTCTCTCTCTCTCTCTCTCTCTCTCTCTCTCTCTCTCTCTCTCTCGCTCTCAGTTCCGTTCTCTTCCGCAAATTCAACTTAATCCTCCATTTTCTGTTACAACCAATGGGAAAACTTGCTCAAAATTACGAATAATAATAATACAGAGAGAGAGAGAGAGAGAGAGAGAGAGAGAGAGAGAGAGAGAGAGAGAGAGAGAGAGAGAGAGAGAGAGAGAGAGAGAGAGAGAGAGAGAGAGAGAGAGAGAGAGAGAAGAGAGAAAAGGGGTAGAAGAGACTGATTCATACCTCCTCTCCTTCAACACCAATTTTTTTCTATTTCCTCTATTTTCCTCGCCCTCTCTCCCTTCCACCTTCTTCAATTCCCTCTTACTTTCTTAAACTCCTCTTTCTCTCTTCTCTATATCCCCTTCCTGCATCTTATCTGTACTACCTCTCCTCCAACCTTTCATTCCTAATCTTTTCATCTCCTATTTCTTCCTATCTTTATTTCTTTTCTATCTCTCTCTCTCTCTCTCCCCCTCTCTCAAACCCGTTTTCTATGACGCCAAACAAAAGAGTTACTTCACCATCTCTCTCTCTCTCTCTCTCTCTCCTCTCTCTCTCTCTCTCTCTCTCTCTCTCTCTCTCTCTCTCTCTTCTCTCTCTCTCTCTCTCTCGTCATTTCTCCTTATTCTTAGTTCCTTCTTGTAAATATTTCCCTCAATTACTGTTTTTTTTCCAGTGGCTTTCACTGCGTTTTTTTCCTTGTCTCTTTGGACACATTTTTTCGTATCAGTTTTTTCCACATTTTTTCGGATCAGTGGACACATTTGGGTTGTATTTTAGGTTTGTATCATGTATATTTTCCTTTCATATTACTGTTTTTTTCTGTATGAGTGACAGACAAGAGAGAGAGAAAAAAACATAAAAAAAAGAGATATAAATAAATTAGGGAAGATTAATTGATTTCTTATGACAGGTTAATTTCTCTCTCTCTCTCTCTCTCTCTCTCTCTCTCTCTCTCTCTCTCTCTCTCTCTCTCTCTCTCTCTCTCTCTCTCTCTCTCTCTCCTCTCTCTCTCTCTCTCTCTCTCTCTCTCTCTCTCTCTCTCTCTCTCTCTCTCGTTCTCTCTCTGTATATCTCTCTCTCTCTCGCTCTCTCTCCCGGTATTTCTCCATATTCATTGTTTCGTCTAGTCCTTTATCATTAATTTATCTATGTCTTCATCCTCCAGAACCACCTCTTCCTCTTCCTCCTCTTCATCCTCTTCTTCCTCCTCCTCCTCCTCCTCCTCTTCCTCTTATATCAGTAACGTCGTAACATTAATCTTTTTATTTGGCTTCATCCTTCTTTCATTCCTTCCTTAAATCCTTCTGTTATTCATAATCTGACATTTATTCGTTGCATGTTACATCTGTTTCTTTCCTCTTTCTTCATCTTTATTTTTCATTTATTCCCTTTCAACATTTAGTATTTTTTTCTCTTTTTTTTCTCTTTTCTCTTGGATTGACTATAATAAAATAAAACTAATTATATAAAATTAAGACAGTCTGCCTTCAGTTCCGAAACCAGGTCTGAAGTTTGTGGAAGAAAAATATGCAAGTAAAAAAAACACTGGCCAAACATTATGAGAGAGAGAGAGAGAGAGAGAGAGAGAGAGAGAGAGAGAGAGAGAGAGAGAGAGAGAGAGAGAGAGAGAGAGAGAGAGAGAGAGAGAGAGAGAGAGAGAGAGAGAGAGAGGAGAGAGAGAGAGAGAGAGAGAGAGAGAGAAAAAAAGAGAGAGAGATGTTAAAAGGAAATAAAGGACTGTAGATAGGATAAGGAGGGTGGGAGGGAGGAAAAGAAGGAAGGAAGGAAAAAAGGGAGGAAGGAATGATGGAATGAAGGAAGAGAAGGGAAAAAAAGGGGAAGGAAGCAGATCGATGTAATGAAGAAAAAAGAGGGAAGGAAAAAAGAAAAGGAGGAAAACACGAATAGAGGAAGATATGAAGAATGGAAGGAAAGAAGGAAGGGGGAAATAAGGAATTTCACAAACGAAAGATGAGAATTCAGTAACAATATAATGAAAAGGAAATGACAAATGAAAGTTTGCATCCATCAATATATCTCTTTCCTCCTCCTCTTTCTTTCATTATTTTCCCTTCGAGTGCTTATTTTACTCATATAACACAAAACCATCATTGGAAAAAGGAAATTAATGGTTTTTTTCAATATTTAATCATTGCCCATCTCTCTTTTTTGTTTCTCTCTTTCTCTCTCTCTCTCTCTCTCTCTCTCTCTCTCTCTCTCTCTCTCTCTCTCTCTCTGTCTCTCTCTCTCTCTCTCTACCCGTCAGGGTGGCTTGGTTGGTAGAGCTGCGGGCTCGCGTGTAGCGTCCCTGCATTAAGTCAGCGGTTCGAACCCACCAAGTTCGTCCTGGCGTGGTGGCGCTTTGTATAGTCAATAACCTTGTAGTTGTTACTAGCAAAGTGTCTAGATAGGATCAGAGTATCTTATCTTATCATATCTCTCTCTCTCTCTCTCTCCTCTCTCTCGCGCTCTCTCTCTCTCTTTGTAATTTGTATATCATTAATCTTCTTCAGTTTCTTTGTTTTTTCACCATTAAATCGTTGCATTCCATTTCTCTTTCCTCTGTAAACGTCCTTACTCTCGTCGTCTTCCTCCTCCTCCTCCTCCTCAACAAGTATGCTCTCGTTCCCACAAATCCCAAAAATCTCGTTCCCGCCAATCCCCAACTACTCATCCCGATATTAAAGCTTGTTACTTTAATGCCAGTAGTATATGTAATAAATTTCAAGATTTAGAAGAGCTTGTTTATTCAGAAAAATGCGACATCATCGGAGTTTCCGAGTAATGGATAGACACGACCAATATAAATTTGTTGGCCGAATTTTTTATACCGGGGTATAACTTATTAAGTTCAGTAAGACTTCGAAGGGCAGGAGGAGGTGTATTGTTGTATATAAAGTCATGCCTTCATCCCCTTGTATTATCTAAACATGAAACCGATAACATTAATGTAATTTTCGATCAACGAAATCGTCATTCACAAAAATGTAGTAATTGGATTTGTTTATCGACCTCCAGCTCAAACAAGTACAATTGATGAAAAACGCTATGAAGAAATAGCGGAAATTAGATCTCAAAACGAAAGTGTAATATGCGGTGATTTTAATATTCCCGTAACCAGTTGGGGCGTCTCACTGACAACACATTCGGGGCACACTCTCTATTCAAATTTCCAAGAAAGTGCTTTATACCAACACGTGGATCAACCAACGAGAGGCGAAAATATTTTCGATCTTATTTTCACAACTAACGAGAATCTTGTCAGTAACGTTAACGTCGGATCTGAATTCAGTAGCAGTACCACCGGGTGATTACTTTCAGTATTAACATCAGTAAAGCTCCCTTCACACATTCCATAATCAAACCACGATTGCGTCACCAGTTTGATTATTGACGCTATCGTGAAATTTGACCACGATAAACGCAGACCACAATAGCCTCACAACAGTGTCACGCTGCCTGCAAGTATGTGTCATGACGGTGGTAGGATGGTCACGATGAAGTCATGATAGCTGTAAGACTAAGTCACGAATGGAAAAGTAACGGTCACTTTGTCGTCACGATATAGCTACGAGAACCACGACAGTGCCATGACGGTGCCCTGCACGTATCACGATAGCGTCAAAAGCGAGCAACATGCCCAACACGGGGGTGGGTGCTGGGGATGGAGAAGGAAGGGGTGGGGGTAGAGATGAAGGTGGGATTAACAGGGGTGGGTGTTGGTGATGGAGATGGGGGGAACGGGTTGTTGTTGTAATTAAGAAGGGGATGTTTGTGTTGGTGGGGAAACGGGGGGGGGGGGGGGGTTAGCGATGGAGAAGGCGTTGTTGTTGGTGGTGGGGATGTGAGAGGCTAAAACGGGGGTGGGTGGTATCACCACGTGGTGAGGGAGTAGGGGGAGAGTAGTCGGTGGTGGGTGGTGTCACCACGTGGTGAGAGAGTAGTGGGTAGGTAATCGGGGGTGGGTGGAGGTGAATGAGAAAGGGGGGGAGGGCGGAAGGGAATGCAAAAAAGGGGGGGATGAGTAGTAGGGTAAGGGTAGGGATGAAAGTGCGCGTAACGGTTTTTTTTTTCGTAATGAGACATATGACGATCATGATCGTGTCAAGAACATAAGAACATAAGAAAATAAGGAAGCTACAAGAGGCCGCGAGGCCTACACGTGGTAGTTCCTGTCGCCTAACACTACCTACATCCACCTTTCATCCCCATCCATAAACTTATCCAGCTCCTCTTTAAATCTCCCTAATGACTCCGCAGTAACTACCTGTCTACTGAGACCATTCCATTCATTCACCACCCTATTTGTGAACTAGTTTTTCCCTATTTCCTTTCTAATTCTACGCCTTTCCAGCTTGAATCCGTTAATTCTTGTTCTACCTTGGTTAAAAGCCGTAAGAACTTTTCTTACCTCTCCTTTATTAAACCCCTTTATCCACTTAAAAACTTCTATCAGATCGCCCTTTACTCTGCGTCTCTCGAGTGAGTGTAATTTTAATAACTTCAACCTCTTCTCATAACTAAAGTTACGCATCCCTTGTATAATTTTGGTCATCCTTCTCCGCACTGTTTCTAACAAGGCTATATCCTTCCTGTAATATGGAGACCAAAACTGAACCGCATAGTCTAGGTGAGGCCTGACTAGAGCCAGATAAGGCTTTAGAATAACTTCCGCACTTCTACTTTTAACACTTCTGGTAATGAATCATAATACTCTATTAGCTCTATTTCTGGCCTCAATACATTGTTTCCTAGGTCGGAGGTCTGGGCTCACCCTCACTCCAAGATCTTTTTCACCTTCTGATCTTTTCAGCGATATATTGCTTATGGTGTGTATCTTTTACCAGGGTTTTTTCTACCAACATTCATAACGCTGCATTTATCAATATTAAATTCCGTCTGCCATCTGACTGCCCACTCGTTAAGTTTATCTAAGTCTCCCTGCAATATGTTTACATCAGACTTTGATCCAATAATCCTACCTAACTTAGTATCATCAGCAAACTTGCTGATATCACTGCTAATCCCACTATCCAAGTCGTTGATGTAAATAAAAAATAGTAATGGACCCAAAACATACCCTTGTGGAACTCCACTTGTCACCAGTCTCCATTCAGATTTAGAACCATTAATTGTAATCCTTTGTTGCCTATTACTTACCCAAGCTCTGATCCAATGAAGAACCTTCCTATCTATTCCATGAGACCTAACCTTATTTAAGAGTCGCTCGTGTGGTACTTTGTCAAATGCCTTACTTAAGTCCAGATATATTATATCATAATCCTTATCATTATCTGCCGTCTCATAAACTTTCCTATAAAAACTCAATAAATTGGTGAGACATGACCTACCCTTGGTGAATCCATGTTGTGAATCATTGATCAAACTATGTTTATCTAAGTGCTCCTAAGAAGCTGCTAAATAGATAACGATAGCGTCACGATAGACTTACGATAGCGCTGCTTTGGGTAGAAAAATTGGAGAGCTTCCCGATTTGTTAGTGCATGCACTAACTTTTCGTGGCCTTGGCCGAGTGCGTCACGACCGAACACGACTCTCCAAAAATTGGAGAGCTTCCCGATTTTTTAGTGCATGCACTAATTTATCGTGGCCTTGGCCGAGTGCGTCACGACCGAACACGACCGACCGTCACAGTTCGGTCACGGTGAACCCATAATCAGGACCATGACGGCGCTACTCATTGCATTGTTTGCGCTTTCGTGGTTCCATTATGGAATGTGTGTAGGGGGCTTTAGACGAGCGAAGTCGAAAGTACGTAAAGAAAAAGTTCTTGATTATCGAAAGGCAGACTTCAGAAAACTAAAAAGAATCTTAAAGTAATCGTCCAGACCTTGGAGGAAGTATGAATGGAGGTGCCCTCAGCCGCGCGGTCTGTGTTGTCTGGTGAAGCCACTTTTTTCCCCCGTCCGCCACACTGCTGTGGGCAATGTCACGCACTGGCTGACTGAGATACCAACTCTTTCTTTTCACTTGTTACACTGTTTGCACTTAATGATATCATGGTGTGTGAAATTATACTTCTGTTTACTGCTAACCATATATTACATATCATATTATTGCTAAAACCCATTTCTGTCTTCTGCAGGAGTCCTTTGGTAGCCTGTAAAGATGTTCCTAGCACTTAGATCAATCAGTAGGGGAAAGGAAAAAGGAAGGAGTGAAGTGTACATTGGTTCTCAGCATCCCGCAATTATCAATATAAACCCTACGAACACAATCGCTAGCACTTATATACTATTACTAAAGCTACCGCCACTAGTAGTACTATCAGTAACACAATTGCCAACCCAGTGGTGCTGTAGCTATCACAATTTTCTAACAAGGTCACTGTCTTTGTCTATCAAATACATGCACGTTTGTTTGAAACATAATTTTATAAAACAACAAATGAATAACTTACTGGTGAAATGTAATGGATGGGTCAGATGTTTTGTTCGCTCTTTCATTGCACCCAAATGCAACACAGCTATTCACCATAGCAGAACACACAAGGAACGACACTCCTGCCGTGGAAGTGAACGTATAGTACTGTTGGCGTAGGGAAGCGCTGCTCGTCTATTTCTGTCCACATAAAAACTCAACCCTTAAAAGTGCACTTCATCACTGTCCCTCTATTCTAGGTGACGTCAGCATGTCCGTCCCATTAATTATTAAAGTGTTCACGTGGACAAAAATCGGGAAGGAGGGAAGTAAGGGAGGGAGGGAGGGAGAGAAGGAGGGAAGGAGAGAAGGAGGGAAGGAGGGATGGGAGGGAAGGAGGGATATGAGAGGGAAGGAGGGAAGGAAGGGAGGGAGGGAAGGAGAGAAGGAGGGAAGGAGAGAAGGAGGGAAGGAAGGCAGTAGAGTTATATGGGCTGCCTTAGCCCACAGCAAGATGGCTGACTGACAGTTCACCGACTTCAACCCGCGCGGCTGAGGGCGCCTCCACCCATACTAACTCCATGGTCCAGACCCATTTTTTTGTTTGCATAATTATGTTGAACGTTCATTCACAAAACCTAATCCACCAAAAATAATTGATTTCCAAACCTTATTTCCGTATAAATACGACTTTTGTAAA
The DNA here is from genome assembly GCA_016584305.1 of Chionoecetes opilio. Lineage (NCBI taxonomy): Eukaryota > Metazoa > Arthropoda > Malacostraca > Decapoda > Majidae > Chionoecetes > Chionoecetes opilio. The sequence continues at coordinate 26,313 of JACEEZ010016711.1, forward strand.
AAGCACGCGAAAAAAACTTTCTTCATTCCAACAGACCGCGAATATTATTGATGACGTCATTGAAGGAAGTCATATATAAATAACAGTCGTCTACATTTGTTTCACCTGTCGGATCGACCAGCAAATGCAAATAATGAGCTTTATAATACTCCTTTATAACTGAAAATATTCCTTTCTAAGTGATTCACCAGGACGTGTGTGATACTGTGGTTGCTGGAGGTACTAGAGGAGACAGGAGATAAGAGAGAAAGCAATTGAGGTACCGGATAGAAGGGAAGAAGGCACTAATTAGTGTAGTGATTAGTTTGTAAAAGCAAGGAATTGAGTGATCTAGCTCTGTACACGTCTTATGTCTATGTTGTGTGCTTATATGTAAGACAAAGCAGGTGAAGTAATTTTCTTGTTAAAAACTTCCATCTAGTAGCTGTCTCTCGATTCGTCTGCTTCTTCTTGTGACCTTTGACGCTTCATAGTATAGACGACGTATCTCTTCATAGGCCATCTTCAAACTTGGTCTCCTACGTTAAAAGATTTGTTAACTCTTTCCTTGTCTATTTCACATGGGATACTAAAACATTTTCATTAGTTTTGGTCTGTGTGAGTGAAGGCGTCAGCTGATGGCTCTGTGACAGTGTTATACGGCAATATCTTCTCTCCTGTCTCCTCTAGTACCTCCAGCAACTACAGTACCACACACGTCCTGGATAATCACTTATAAAGGAGTATTTTGTCGTAAATAAGTAAGAAACAGCGGGGGTGTGAGGTAGGGCGCTACGTATTTCGCAGCGTTACCTATTTTATGCAACAACGGGATTTGGGTTGGTGGGTGATTTAGACAGTATGCCAGGCATGGGAGTGTTCTTGACTTGTTTGTGATGCAGACTGCCATACAAGACTGGGCTACGCTATGGTGTGGCTAAGGGATGGGTGGGTGGGTGGGTGGGGATGTGGGACGGGGGTGAAGGAAAGGGGGAGTTTTGTTTTTGCCTTGCCCTTGCGCCGCACAATTTTTTAAAACACTTTAACGGTCGTATCGGCGGAAACTTGTGCAAATTTCCTAGAAATGCACAGCGTTTGCTGCACCCATAAAGGATGATGCAAATGCAAGGGCTATCGCAAAAAAAATTATCGAAACACCCAAAAATCTTCAAGTATATACTTATTTTTGTTTTTACATGTTTCGCTTAGCGCGGGGTTTGGGGAGGCCTCCTAAAAGACGTCAGAGCATGGTGCGCGTTGCTTCCCGTGGGAGCGTTTTCGAAGCTTGGGGAATTTTGATCTTTGATTGCGGATATTTAAAAACGTGACTGGATGCAAAAGTGAAAAACATATTTTTGATATAGCATATTGGCTATAATTTGTTTGCATCAAATCGGGAATGAAAAAAATAGTCGGGACGTTTACTTTAAACGAACACCGGAATGTTATATCGGTAAGAAAAGACAAAAATGTGCATGGCATAAATTCCCCAGAAAGTTTAATAAAATACAACCCTTTAATCCCGTGCGATATAGGCGGTTTTTTCAAAAGTTAAACCAAAATGGTGGTAAGGGAAAACCCCGTAAAATCAGGGACAGCCTCGTACTAAAAAGGCGTCCTATGAAAAACACAAAGAACGAATATGTTATTATATTTGTTGAAGGTAACTGATGACATTTCTAGGGCCCCTAAAAAATTTGTCCCAAATTTGGTATACATGAAGTGCGATGGCGAGAAAAAAGCTAAGGGAAAAATCTACCTAACAAAAAAATATATACATAGTATCAAACATAAAAATAATACACCCAACTATTTAAAACCTGAAAGAAAAAAATTTTAAAAAAAAATGAGGAAATCTTAACATTTCTTTGTAAAAAAAATTAAACTTATAAAAGGTTGCAGCAGAGAGGTTGACTGAATGATATCAGTCTTATAACACCAAAGCGGTGTTTCCATCCCAGCTATCTTCAAGCAAGTACAACCACAACCAGCCAGTTTACAACCCCAAAACCCCAAACCCTCTTCAACAAGCAACCCACTACTTTTACCCTACCCGCCAGCATAACCCGGGGCCCTTATCATTTTCAAGCAGTAACCTACGCAACACAAGTAGCCACACCCACAATTTTACAAGTTACACAAGACTACAGCAACATCATTTACAAGAGATAGAGGCGACACACACTCGCAACAACCTGCAAGCGTTAACACATTTTTTTGTACAAGGACGCCCGAAACCCTATCCTCTACATCCACTCTGAGCTACGCTGCCACCATTTATAGGTCTGGTAATTGTTGAGGCTTTCTTGGGCTGAGTTAAAATGGTACTTCCAGTTTTGTACACATTTATTTATAAAAACAATAAGGAACATAGATTATTTACAAACCAGATATGTAGTAAAACAGCCAGCAAATGAGCTCTGCGGGAGGTGCGTGTTGATTGTACCTTTTTTCTAAGAGCTTCTCCCCCCTCTCCTCACGTGTTCTGTCCTCTCCTCTTCTCTGGTACATCGTGTCATTGAACTTTGGAAGAATGCTGATCCCATACATCTATCCTGTGACCTACTTGGATCGAGTTAAGAGAATGCAAAATGTACATGGCTCCCACAGGGGAAACATTGCAGGAAGATATACGTATAATTAATATAATATATTTATATATATATATATATATAAAATATATATATATATATATAAAATATATATATATTATATATATATTATAAAATTTTCTTGTTAGATCATCATGAAGTTTCAGGGTGACAGAGACACTCGGTATACTGGGGTTGTTTATGCAACGTTTCCCCAAGGCATTTGGCATCATCAGGCTAAAAATAGTTAAAATTTAGTATATTGTAATGCTAAAAAGCGAACATCTAAAAATAAATTCAAGAAACAATAAATATTCCTATTTTTTCTAAAATTACTAACTAATAAATAAAATAAATTTGTACTTAACGGACCTTGGTGGGGTATGCTGTCTGAGTTGGTAGAGGACTGAATGAACACTGGTTTTGTGGGTGAAAATTTCAGCTTGTGTGGGGCGATCGAACGAGAGTCGGGCATCGAAACAGTGGTAGTCATTTGAGTATATGTAGTTGTTGTGAAATGACTTGGTTATTAAGATCAGGGGACAAGGCTTGATGTGTATAGCTTCTAATAATTTAGTGTCACTAGGGTAGTGTGCCTTGGATAGGATACTAAAGTCATTCATAGAAAAAGGGTGATCTAAATCATGTGAGTGTGAGCGGATTGCAGATTGCGAAGGTGAAGAAATGGGTCGACCAGTACGTGCAGAAACACCTTTATGCTCAGAAAGCCTAAGGGTTAGATTCCTTTGTCGTCTCGCCGACGTATCTAGGGGTTACAGCTAGAACATTTGAATTCATAAATTATGTTAGAAATAAGGGCTTTAGGTATAGAGTCTTTATATTTGAAATGAGTTCTTAGGGTAAGAGAATTAGTAAAAATAAATTTAAAGTTTGAGTTAGGAAGATGTGACTTAAGTAGATCATTGAGTTTTTTCCGAAAGGTGTAACTGAGCTGTAACTCCCTAACCTTTTTAAAATCAATACTATTAAGACCCTACTACACAGATGCTATAGTTTCTCATCTAATTGGTTTTCCTTGGGATAATGAGATCAAATTCCTTACCAATTTTTCCAAAACAAGGGCCCTACCCCCTCAAATTAATTGAAACAATCATCTCAAAGTTCTTAGATAAAAAGTTCAACCCAGAGTCGAACGAACCCGAACCATATTAGACACACACTATGTTAAACTCCCATTTTATGGCCATCTCAGTTACACCATTCGGAAAAAACTCAATGATCTACTTAAGTCACATCTTCCTAAACTCAAAATTTAAATTTATTTTTTACTAATTCTTTACCCCAAGAACTCATTTCAAATATAAAGACTCTATACCTAAAGCCCTTATTTCTAACATAATTTATGAATTCAAATGTTCTAGCTGTAACGCTAGATACGTCGGCGAGACGACAAGGAATCTAACCCTTTGGCTTTCTGAAACATAAAGGTGTTTCTGGGACGTACTGGTCGACCCATTTCTTCACCTTCGCAATCTGCAATCCGCTCACACTCACATGATTTAGATCACCCTTTTTCTATGAATGACTTTAGTATCCTATCCAAGGCACACTACCCTAGTGACACTAAATTATTAGAAGCTATACACATCAAGCACTTGTCCCCTGATCTTAATAACCAAATCATTTCACAACAACTACATATAAATCAAATGACTACCACTTTTTTCGATTGCCCGACTCTCGGTTCGATCGCCCCCCCACAAGCTGAAATTTCACCCCCAAAACCCTGTTCATTCAGTCCTCTACCAACTCAGACAGCATACACACAAGGTCCGTTAAGTACAAATTATATTTTATTTATTAGTTAGTAATTTTAAAAAATATAGGAATATTTTATTGTTTCTTAGAATTTATTTTTTAGATTGTTCGCTTTTAGCCATTACAATATATTAAATTTAAACTATTTTTAGCCTGATGATTTCCAAGTGCCTTGGGGAAACGTTGCATAAACAACCCCAAAATATAACGGTGTCTCTGTTTACCTGAAACTTCATGATATATATATATATATATATATATATTTTATATAAAATTATATATTATATATATATTTTGATTATATATCGAATATATTATATGTAATTATATGTTTATAAGATTTCTAGAAATACGCTGGTTAATTTGATGTTAAGTACTTGAAAATATCCTGTATGGAAGTTATAATACGTGTTAAACATCTATTGATCATAGTTAAATGTGTGATAAATAAATAATAGTTGTAATTCAATAGTAATAGTTATGCATGTTATTATATTTGCTAGAAGTGATAACTGACTGACATTAGAATGAAGACGACAAACTCGAACACAACAGAATTAGTCGAAATACGAAAAACCTTATTAAGCAAAGCAAGACAAAATTTGAAGTACGTATTGCCGAAATGAGCAAATCTAACCCTAAAGAATTCTACAAGTATGTTAAAAAGAAAAAAGTAATGACGTCAACCATAGGGTCGTTGGAAATGGAAAATGGCGAACACACAGAAATGAAGTGACTATGGCGGATACTCTAAATAACTATTTTGCACAAAAAAAAAAAATTTGTGTATTCACAATAGAAAACACAACGCAAAATCAACACATCCCGAAAACCCAGAACAAAGGTACTTGCCTCAACTCATTAAACTTTCAGGAATGTGCCACTTTACTCGCGATAAATAACATTAAAACTAGCAATAGTCCTGGTCCAGACAAAATTTCGCCACGTATATTAAAAGAAGCAAAGAACGAAATATTATCAAACCACTTGCCAATCTATATAACAAGTCTTTACTCACCGAAAATGTACCGTGCGAATGGAAACTAGCTAATGTCACACCCATATTTAAAAAAGGAAGCAAGTCGCTGTCCAAAAACTATCGCCCAATCAGTTTAACATCAGTTGCTGGAAAATTAATGGAATCCATCATAAGAGACCAAATCGTTAAGTTCTTAGAAGAAAATGACAAAATTAAGGATTCGCAGCATGTATTCAGGAATAAACTTTTCATCCTCACAAACTATTTGATTTTACAATAGTGTATTCAAAAGTACTACAACACGGGGCAATAGACAATTTCCTGTTTTTTCTAAAAGCGTTCGACAATGTTCCACAAAAGGTAGGTGAAGAAAAGATCTTGAAAATTTAATTTTTTTTACTTCTAAAGCAGAAAACTAGTGAACAGGAGGACAGGAATTAGCGTGTCGGGGGGAACGCCTCCCCTTCATTCCCCCCCCCCCCCCACCTCGCCCCTTGCTCCTAATGAAGCATGTGGTGACTCGAATCACAAAACCCAAAACAAAATACCAATAATAGTTGGCATCTTTCATTTACATAAATATCCCCCCCTGTATCTAATCACAAAAAAGGCATACCCGGGTTTTCCTCTTTTGGGGGGCCCCAGCTGTTCAGGGGCGGCACATCTCCGCTGTGGGGGGTGGGCCCCTGTCCCCCCGGATTCGGGGTAGACGAATAAGAGTTCATCGCACTCCTCATGTCACGTCGTTTTCCATCGTGGACGCTATAGAGATGAACGATTGACTTGGTCCCAACGGGAAAAGGGGGTCGCCGTGATCTCGACTGCTTGGTCGCAACTCTCTCAAAAAATCCCTTCCATATCGTCTATCGCGCGTGGTCGTGTGGCACCAGACCCAAGCTTCCTCCCCAAACTCGGTAGGTGTTGTTTATTTCCCTTTGTAGTATCATTAAAAGTTTTCTCCTGGGATTTGAGGGTTTTACCATACAGCATGTTAGCTGGAGCAGTCGTTCCCAAAATCAGTCTTCGGGTTTCGGAATCAGGTTGTACGGACACTCCCTCTGCAACTGAGCAGTTTTTTCCTTGCGGCAAACCCTTTGAGTTGCGGTGCACCTCTCGACTACACCGTTGCCTGACGGTACATGTGCAGTATTGGCAAAACTTGAAGCGGATAATGCACCCCCCACCCCCGGCGAATGCAGAAAATATTTGAGGGAAAGCAGTGTCGTACCCCGTGAGAATTTTCCGGGCCCTCGCTAAAAAAAAAAAACGTCTAGCTGTTGAGGGGTGCTGCACGTTGAACGAAAGGGGCGCCAGAGAAAAAACCCCGTGACGGCCCACAATCAATGAAAATAAGTACTCCTGCCCCATAATGTTTTAGTCCATCCCGATCTTTCCAAGTTTATTTCGCCCAGGCTCCCTTTTCCCCATTCACGGGTGCCGGGTAAAGGGGAATGACACTCTTGAATTTTGTAAAAACCTGAGTGATTTCCCCGCCTGGAAAAGCATAGTTGAGCCTTCACGAAGAAAAAGCGTGCGCCTTACCCCAGGGTGCCCCAATGCTCCCCCATAGGTGTGTACTCTTTTAACTAATTTGTCGTGCTCGCGTGTCCATGGCCATACAAGGGCTAGGAGGCAGTTGTCTTTAGCCCGCGGGACGCATAAGGCGTTGCCTTTTTGTTTTGAGGGTAAGGACACTTGCACCTGCCCCCCGCAATTTTAAAACTAAAGATCACCAGCCCCGATTCGCCGCGAATGAGATTCCTTGTGCTCTCGCCCTTAGTTGTCCTCCCTGAGAGACTGCTGAAAATCGAAAAACTTTTGAAGTCCCCCAAAATTCCCTTATCTCCCAGGCTAGAGCGAGGGGGGCCCTTTTACGACCGCGTCGACTAGCCATATTAAGGGGAGGGGAGCACCTTGCGGAGCCAGCTGGCGTCTTTTTATGAGCAGCCCTCCCCCCCGATCCGACTCCAAGGCCAGGGACGAGTCCACCTACACTTTGGGGTTTTTGCGGCTTTCCCCCCTTTACGCCCCATTTTCCCTCAAACGGGGATCATTTTCCCCCGACTTCATTGGCAAATCTCCTCAAAAATTTTTTCAGTGGTCTTTGATAACCACCCATCCAACTCGATGGAGAGGGTTTTATTTTTTTTTTAATAAAACACAGAACTCTCACCCAAACCCGAGCCGGGAAGTGACCGAGGAGGCTGCCACAGTGAAAAACACTGACGGGCGGTCAGTAAATGGGGACTTCCTCCCCTTTGTTATCGCGCTTTTATGCAGACTGCTCCTCCCCCCCACTTCAAGCCCAAACCATGCACCCTCAGCGACACGTTTTAGGAGTCATGTTGTCAAACCCCTAACGACGAGGTGTTTTTATACTCTGTCGTGTAACTACGTCCTCATTCACTAATATATCGTCAATGTAGGGCCGAAGTCCCTTTCCCTTTACAACGAGTCCTGTGAAACACACACCCGAACGCTTTATTATTAGCGGTTTCAACGTTTAGACAAAAGCCTAAGCGGTAAACGGGGCAAGCGTAGCTGCGCCCCCTTTAACACCCCCTGATTGGTACGGCCATAGAGAGTGGTTTTATTCGAATTTTAAAAACGCTTTTTCCCCGTCAATCATGCCACATTTAAAAACCCCTTTAATACGTCCTCTCTAGCTTGTTTTACAACATCAGCGTCGGCCGTGAAAGCGTCGGTGGGTATTAAGTTCTCAAAATCCCGCACTGGCCGAAATTTTCCCTTTTTTACGTGGATCACGCCATAAGGGCATCCTTAAAATGGCCCCTGACTCCTTTTAATAGGACTAGCCCAACCCTCAGCGACCCTTTTTTTTTCCTTTTTTAACACTAGTCTAGTTATGGGGAACCCAATATCCTTATTTGGTTTGAAAAGGGCACCTGGTCAACGCCCTGCGACCTTCCACAGGCCGTCCCCGAGTTTTTTGCGGAATCAAAACGCACGAAATCCTGTTTGTAACCCCCCATCACGGGGGGGGCTGGCAGGGGTTTATCCCCTTCCCCAATGTAAAGCTGCTCCACGTTCCGGTGGCCCGCCCATGCAAAATATGCCATGCTGCCAAAAATTAACGGGAAAAAAGAAGAGTAGAATGACCCCAAAGGACCCACGCGGCAGAGCTCCGTTTCTCAGATAAGACGCACGTCCCCGTGCCCTTGCAGAATGCTCCTTACCACACTGTGGGACCTAATGACCTCTTGCTTTTATGAATTGCAACATGATACATGGGGAATGCATCGTGGAAAATTCAGGTCCACCAACGCCGTCGTCAGAAAACCCCTTCCCCCACATGCTGCGTTGGTTTTGCGCCTCTTTTATTGGCTGACGAGAGAGGAAGTTGACGCTGCCACCTCCCTCCTTGCTCGTTTTCCCCGGGCCAGGGGGGGAACTGACCCCGGGGAAAATCCTCGCCCAGCCCTTCGCCGGTCCCCTGCGTCTGCTGTAGAACCCGACGGGCAGCAAACAGCTCGGGCGAAGTGATTCTGTCCTTACCTCGAGCCCGGTTGACGTGAACGTTCCTGTCCACCCACCCGACCAGGTTCCCAAGCACGCGTCCCCAGGCCCGGGTTTTAGTGTTCTTTATAACTGCCCTTTCCCCGGGCAGGGTCTGACCCAAGCGAGTGATCCCTGCGTGATCCCGATGGTGATCCCAGCCACGAAAGCAAAAGCGAGTTCTTTGTCAGTCAAGCCACCAAAAAAAAGATGCCGTGTCGTAGCTCTGCCAGGAGCACGTTGGGGGGATTCCCATTTCGTAGGTTCCTGCCACAAACGTTTGTAGGGCATGAAGTCCCGTAAAACTAGTGATTTTTGGGGCAGAACCTCAAACAAATTGCAACAAAGGTTTTTTAAATTGGTTTTGGGCATGAATAAATTCTTTTGGATAAAAAAAAAGTTTACCAAAAAACCTTCTGAAAGGGGGCAAAGGCCGCCCTCGTAAAAACCAACGGGGGAAAATCTCCCACCCGCGCCACAAAAAGGTTTTTTTTTCCCCTTTTCCCTAATAATTAAGCTAGGTAAAAAATTTTTTTTCACCCAAAGCATGATAGACTGCCCTTCCATACAATTTTTATTAAAATTGGTCAGTAGTTTTTTTTGCAAAAAAAATTTTAAAACCCATAAAGGGGGCAACGGCCCACACATTTGGCAAGCACTTACCCAGCTTTTTTTCCTTTAATCCCCATCTCGGATTTTCCCCTTTAAATTTTTCCCCTTCGTCCACTTCTTTTTCTTATATTTTGCTGTGAAATACTTTTAGACTAAACAGCGTAACTTTATTATCACCTTTTTTTTTGCATATTTTGAACTACACAGGGAGCCCGGCAAAAAATATGCACAACCCCGCAATGACAGTGTTTTAAACCCCAGTTTACATTTAATTTAAAAGGCCAACGAAGGGGGGAAATTTTTTCTCTTTTCCAAATTGGACCTTTTAAAAAAAAAAATTAATTAATATACATGATGTAAACTATAATTTTACTTTGGCATTAGAATATCTTTGGGGAAACCCTAGTCCTGGTTTTTACAATTACCAGCGTAACAAATGTGGTAGGTAAATGAATAGTTAGTGTAGTATAATTAATATATATCTACTTTATATAAATATATACCTGCTTTTCATAATCCTTATAGTTATCCTTTTAATTTGTGTATTAGGATTCCTTAATACTTCTGTTATATTCTAATTTCAGGTTGGCCACTGGAAGTCTTCACCCGATATTAATTATGGATGCTCCGACAAGTGTTGCTTATTTGCAACAATGAACTGTCCAGTAATGAAGAAACATTCATCGTCAGCCAGAAGGGAATCGATTCATTAACAGAGCTTAGAACAACGTGGAGAGAAAGATTTCATAATTCAGAGTGGTCAACGTCTTCAAAAGAAATGAAGGACAGCGGTTGGATAAACCCCACATAAATAGAATGACCGTTAAAAACAGGTTCCACCCATGATGAAATGCCATCCCGTGTAAAGCCGCTCTTTGTGGTATTTAACTTTATAGGAAAAATTGTCTTTTTTTTTGTGGTTCTGGAGCAAAAAACATCTGATAGAAAGAAAAGAGGTTTTGATGTTTACCATGTAGAATACTATTGAGTTTAAGGACAGAGTGTAAAAGTTTGTAGGAAAGTCCCCGAAAAAATTATTCGGAGACCTGGGCATCCACGTTAAAGGTAGAATGGGTTCTGTAGGTGACCCTGGTTTCAGAAGAAGCACTTTATCACCAGAACATGGTTTTGCAAAATTTGATTCCAATAAAAACATTCACAAGCATTCTTTCTGCTGATTCTTTAAGAAAAACAAAAACCTTGGTAGACAGAGGATTCAGAGAGAAAGCAGGCAATTTTCCCGGAAGGTTCTAAATATTGCAGGAAAATGACGAGGAGAACTTACCATTGCGATTCTTGTTAAAAAAACAAATGGGAGGAAATCTCGAGGACACTGGCTTTGAACCAACAGGTCTCATTTACATGAAATTTCTCGATTGCATAGAACATTTCAAAGACGAAATCATTGTGACTGAAATTAATGGGAAACATTGTTGTACCTTCTTAGTACAGCAAAATGTATTCTCCATAAATTACTACTAGGCACAGAGCCGCTCAAAAGACAATCAGAATCAGAGGCCATCATTAGAATCATAGAGACGGCAGCCAAGCTTATCAAGAATGACATTAAATTCTATCCAGACAAGTTCAGAATATTACCCCGTCTAAGAATGATCTTAAACAGGATGCGATTCTTAAATTTGTTCCTAAAACAATTGTGATCTTTCTCAGGAAGATATTGGCAGCAAAGACAATGATTTGAAATACTTGCATCATTGGTAAGCGATTAATGCAGGCTGCTAGACCCAGAGTTCTCCTTGCACCTTTTGCAGTTTGTTTAGCCAGTGGAAATGCATGACCAATTTGGATCGAGGTTCTTAATTGCCACTCTGAATAAAACATGGCTTCTCTTCATCTTACTCGGAAGTCCAGAAATTCGAACGCAGTGCTGCTCTTGTTTCATGGCGCTTGAAACTTGCCTCCCCTGTTGAAACTGATTTGTGACAGTTCGTAGCTGATAATGTGGACAATAATGTAAGGAGTATTGATGGATTAAAACATTCACGGTAGGGCATCATGCATCTTTTACGCCCGGAAAGTTAAAGCAAAACCAGTTCCAAGGATTCAGGTCCTTTCCCCAGAAGATATAATAAGGGTTGAAGGATCAACATCAACTAACCGATTCACCGCACACCAAACAAACCACCAGTGACATATAAAGAGCTTCCAGGCCAAGGAAAGTTGTCGATTCCACTGCAAAGGTTGAAATCCTTGGGAGGTTTCACTAATTTTACATCCGTCAGCCCGCATGGTCAGGCCTTATGCAGTCAGTGCACAAAGGAACATATCCTGGGAAATCAGCCATAGTTTTTTTTGCCAATTGATTTCGACAGGACCCTGGTAACCCCGAACCGCGTCTGTACTCAACGCTATGTTACCTAGTGATTTAGCCAGAAAAAACCACCATAACACCAATTTAACATTACGGATCAGCCACTTTGGATACAAAGCAATGATGCATAGCGAGTCACAGCCTTAGTTTCCAGTTCCCCTGAAATATTTGTCTTGCGACTTGGGGGGCTTCCATACACAGATGAGGCTTGCTGGGGTTCAAATTTGGTCATTTCCATGACAGGTCTGGATGCAAGAACTTTTGGAACTTGTGGTTATATGCTGAAACAAAACAGAACAAGCACATGATAAGTGGCAAAGCAATTGGAAAGAGCCATTGTGCTCACTTCTTAGGTTTGATGCTGCTATGATGCTATTTTGTAGCGAAAGCTTTGATTTTGCCATCTTCACATGTCACTGAGGATGATCAACCCAACACTGATGCAGAAGACGTCATTGTCCTCAAAATGAAGACCTGAAGGAAAGCTCAGGGGCTATTGAAAAGGTCTCCCTTGATGGGACTGAGACATTGGATAATGTTCTGTCATCAGAGTCTGTGACCAGGATGTGGCACAAGAGAATCAACACATGGGAAGGGATGCGATGTGCGTAGGGCTGACCAGCGAAACCCGCAAAATTGTGATTCGAATACCTTGATATGTGAAGATTCATGCAATTGTTTATCAGCAGAGCGCACCGGGAACTGGGAATTGCACCTTGGACGCTGTAGGAAAAATGCTGCCAATATTCGCTGCAAGCAGGACAACATCCTATATGCAAAAAGTCGGACTACTCTTTACTTGCAGCAAATGGAGGGGCTGCCGACAACCATCCGAAGTTGTACCAGAAATTTTCTGAAGGATTCCATGTGATAGACGGACGTGATCGCTACTGGGCTGGCTTGTGTCGACGGGATCTGGTGGATTGAGCAGGTGCTAATGAGAAGCATGAAGACGTCTGGAGGTCTTACTCATGGAGAGGAATGGACGAAATTCAACGATTAGTTTGGACGCTATCACTGCCAGCGTGTGCTGAAATCAAGTTTACAATGCAAGAAGAACTAGAAGGCATTCGTTTATGGCACTAGTGGACCAGCAACAGGAGGCTACTCAGCAAGAAAAGAGCGAGATGGGAGGGATACATGGAAGCTCGTTGCGTTTGTTTCTCCAGACATATGACCCGTTTTCAACGGAAGATCCCGTCCATTCACACGCCTTTCAAGTTGAGTAACTGGAGAACCCAAAAGGTGAATGTGGACAAAGCAAACTCCATAGGTAGAGACATCATTAGGCTTCAATGGTTGGAAAAAATGTCACGAGTACACTTTTAAAAAGAAAGGATCAGGCAATTACACTTGGGTCAAAAGTTCGCTCAGCAAAGATGAAGCAGTTGAGACTGATCCACAAATCCTATTCCAGAGACTGTGTGTGCTATCTACATGAACCCTCAACTCAGCAGCCAGCAAAAGAACATTTCCAGTATGAGCTTTGGGTTACCCACTGCCACTTTTTAATTCTTTCGGACTGCCGTGAGAGGCAAAGAAACCGGCTTGGCAGACGCATATGGGAACTGACTTCCCCATGTACAATCGGTCCACAGTTCTTCAGATCCACAGTATCTCTTAGATGGTGGAGCCACTACTTCAACGCCTCCCATGGCAAAAAGGTCACACATTTGATGAGATCTGTGCCCGATACCGCAGATATGATCACAACAGATAGGAAAGCATGGCATTGTCTTTGGAGGGAATATGAAAGTGGTCCCACCATTAAAGACGCGACGCCACGACGCCGGCAGGGGGCCTGTGGTGTCTTTAAGGTGTTTACTGACCCCTAAAATGGTGTTTCAAATTAAAAAAGGATATTTCCTAAGCTAATCAAAGAAAACAAAACATATTTCATCAACTTGCTGGGACAAAGAGTTTGGAGGAAGCAGGTTGTAAAGTAGTCCATGCATCTGGAGACGCTGACGTTTGAGTTGTGAAGGACTGCTCTAGAACTGCACAGACAGGATGAACCCATTTTGATAGCAGATGGACACGGACCTATGGTCCTTCTATGTTATCATGCCAATAAGATGCCGGTTACATATCTAATTAACGCCACACCAAAGGCTAGTGCAAAAAAAAGTGTTGAAAGTCTGGAACATCAAAGGAGATGAGGGAAATCTTTGGAGATGTGGTTGTTACAACATCTTTTCATCCATGCACTACTGGGGTGTGATTGTTACATCCAGTTGTTCATGGAATGGGGAAGGCAGCGGTCCCTTCGAAAGGTGATGAACAATAGAAACTTCCTCAAACTGGCGAAGTGTTGGCCAAGGAATAGCAGTTCAGAAGAGGCTTATTGACGGCTGGGAGAAGGCTTTAGTGTTGCCTGTACAATGGTAATGATGGGAAAACATAATAATCTCCGACTGAGGCGGCTTTAAGGAAAAAGGTTTGTAACAAGCTCAAGTATGTTGAGGCCCAATCATTGCCACAAACAAGAAGCAGCTACGAAATTCCAAGCCTTCGAGTGTACTTCCAAATTCAGGAATGGGAAAGGTAGAAACCAGCTAAAACTGACGGAGTGGGGATGGAAAACTTTCAGATGGTCAATTACAACCAATATGACTGATTGCCAAGCTGGTCATGTAAAATTTGTATGGCTCGAATTAGGTGTAACTGTACTTCAGGGTGTAGAGTACAGCAAGATGCAGTTGCAGGAAACATGGAATCACTGTTCAAAACTTGTGTGGTGATTGCAAAGGCCTCCACATGCACAAACCACCACAGCCAGCTCTTGAATGATGATGAAATTAACCGGTGACTAGTTCTTGACAAGAAAGGTTCTTTGGTCCGTCATGAACTTTCTTGGTGGTATGCAAGAGCCTTGCCCCAGCAGTGACCAATGACCCATTCAATTATTGGTAAGTGGTACTTATTTTGGACCTATTTTTTTATGGGAAATGTCAGGAATTAATGTTGAAAATTCGTTGCCTCTGAAAGGCTACTTTGGTCTGTTTGTACCATTTTATATTCATATTTTGTATAAGAAATAAAACAAAAAGCATGAAAACAATGGCAGGGGCTAAGTCATTTTCGGTGTTAGTTTATTGCTAAGCATATAAGCTTACCTATCATTACAATTTAAAACACAAAGAATGTCAAGCGGCTTGGGTGGGCCCCGTGTGGTTTTCATGCAATTTTTTTTATTTTATTAATAATTTACGGTTTTAATTTTTTTGCACAAAAAATACTGTACCAATTTTAATGCAAAAAATTGTATGGTAATGGCAATTACATAGTCATGAATTTGGTGTAAAAAAATTATTGACCTAGCTTAAATTATATGGATAAAGAGGAGCGAGATGAAAAAAACGTTTGTGGCTGGCGGGTCGGAGGATCTTCCCCGTTGGAGTTTTACAGCTGGCGGCCGTTTGGACCCTTTCGGCAAGTGAATTCTGGTAAACTTTTTTTTATCCGAAAGAGAGGTTATCACTTTCATGCCCAATATCCAAAGTTAAAAACATTTGTTAGCAATTTGTTTGAAGGTTCAGCCACATTTGACTAGACTATGAACGGGTCGATGCGAACGCTGCCACAAGTGCCTCCTTCACCTGTTAAGCTTCTTCAGTCCTCTTCAGGCAGTTGCAAGTAGACTTCAAATGCACCCCCAGTAAGACGTAGAGGAACGACACTTGGCCACGTCATCAACGCCTCTATCTTGCTAGACGAGCTCAAGTTTTTCTAGCCACTCGATCAAGGATTGCTTGTCTGAGCGTCCGTATTCGGGGACAGTCGTAGATCAAAGTAGCTCTGCACGTTCTCCGACATGGTGCCTAGAAGCTTGTAGGTGAAGTAAAAAGAATCTTGACAATTTCAATCTTTTACTTCAAAGCAGACACAAGTGAACAGAGAGGACAGGAATGCTGGCGACACGATGCTCGGGATGAACTGCCTCTCGCTATCATCTCGCCCCGCCCACCTCAGCTCCTGTCCGTACATGAAGATGTTGGTGACTCGATCTACAACAACTAAAACAAAATACCAAATAATAGTTAGTACAGCATGCATTTAACATACAGATACAAATAAGCGTTCTCATTAGCAAAGTCTATTGCAAGCTACTGCAGACAGACATTGTTCTTCTCTAAATCTATCAATAGTGGTGGTCCCCACTCTCTTCTGGATTATTCATTATTATTTCTAAGCTAACCAAAGCCCTATCCAACTCCTACGCTGATGATTTCTACCCTGCATTTTCAACGTCGTTTATTAGGACCTCCAACTCAAAGGAACTAAGTGATCACGCGGAGATTCACCGAGCGCCTAACTTTCGGAATTTTCTATAATTTCTGATTGGGGCAAAGCAATAACCTTGTTTGTTCAATGCCTCTCAAAAATCCAATTTCTTCACCTATAGCTATATACTCGACAAAACCTACCAGATAACTATCCCCTCTTCTTAATGACACGCAACGTTCTCCTTCTTTTCTACAATGAACATTCTAGGGACTATCCTTTACTAAAACATTCTGAACTGTAAACTCCACATTCATCTCTTGCTAAAAACAGCTTCCTAGAAGTTAGGGTGTGCTGTGGCGTCTGCGTCCTTTTTTTTCTCCCTCCAATTGCTGGCTCTCTACAGGGGCCTTATCCGACCATGTATTGAGTTGACTCACATGTGTTTGGGCGAGGATCCCACTCATACAGCTCTCCTAAACAGGGGTGAGTCAAAAGCTTTTCATCTCATCAACTCCTCTCTTCTGACTGACTGTCTTCAATCTTTAAATCCCGCCGCCATTCTTCCCTTTTGCTCTTTTCTACCGTTATTTTCATGCTCACTGCTCTTCTGAACTTGCTAACTGCATGCCCCCCCCCTTCCCGCAGCCTCGTGCAAAAGACTTTCTCTCATTCTCATCCCTATTCTGTCCATTTTCCTAATGCAAGAGTTAATCGTATCTTTACTTTTCACCCCTTTTCACGGTAACTCTGAACTCTTTTTTCCTTTTCTTTTTTTCAGCTTTCCTTTTTACTTAAATTTTTTCAAAAAAAAAATAAAAGACACCTCCCGACAAATTGGCCCCCCCTTTGTTTATATTGTATTCTTTTCTGTCTTCTTCTGGGGACTGGCAACAAAAGCGGTTTTGTTTACCCTTTTTTTGTTGTGCCCTTTGGGCCCAGTTCCCTTGTGATGTAAAAAAAAAAAAAAAAAAAAAATCATGGTATAACACCCCTCTTTCGAATAGGATAAAAACTGGCTGTCAATCGAAAAACAAAGGGTGGAAATAAGGGTCATTCTGCTGACATACCATATTAATAGTGAGGGTTCCCTCAGGATCGTTTTCGGACCTATCCTTTTTCTTAATATAAAAAAATGACATGGACGGGGAATCACATGCAGATATCGAATTTGCTAATGAAAACAAAAAAACACAGCCTTCTCAGATCTCGCGCCACTCAACAAACGTTTTTGAACGCTAACATAAGATCGAAATATGGCAAATTTTCAACCAAATTAATATATGTATTCTTTTGGGAAATAAAAACCCTCATAAAAGTTACGTTAAATTTGAAAAATAAAAAAGATTTGGCATTTTAATCTCAAAAGATCTCAAACCGAATAAAAAAATTTGAGATAGAAAAACTCAATAAATTGGTTGGCGTATTGGACAAATTTTCAGTTTTTTCTGAAAAAGTGATATTCCTTTTTTTAATGCTTTTTCGCCCCCATCTTGAATCTGGTGTGTTCGGGTCCCCTTTTTAAAAAAAGGAACATAGTTAAACAAAAAACTACAGCACAAAATAATCAAATGCCCTGATTGCGTAAAAATCGTACAAATCGCCTCAAAGAATTTAACTTATTTCCTTTAAACAAAACGAAGGAAAAGAAGTGACCTCATCGAAGTCTTTAAAATCTTCAAGATTTACGAACCCAAAAAAATAAAACCCAAGAAATCTGTTCACGTTGGGCCGGTAAAACTCAACTAGAAAAACGGATTTAAATAATTGGCAACGGTTTGTAAAAAACAGGCAAAATACTTTTCCCAAAAACCGTGTTGTAAACAATGGAAGGGGTTCCCCTCAGACGTATAACTAAAATAAAAATAGTAATTAAAAAATGTCGATAAATTTTTCATACCAATCCCGGGTTTCACTTTTTGTCTCAAATAATTTACTTTTCTCGCGGGCCTCTGATGCTTACTCTCTCGCGTGAAATGTTGCGAGTCGCGTCTACAAAACCCCTCCCACCGTATCAGACACCCCGAGTTAAGGGTCACTACTACAACTTTTTACCTGTGACGGGCTTGGGGTTTTCGAAGGCCCTGACAGTTGGCGCCCAAAACCATGGGGTTTTAATGTACCAGGGGGGGGTCACTGCTGCAGGGGCATTAAAAGGGTTACGGCATCCTACTTGGAAGTCCCAAAACCGCAGTGGATTGAACGGAGCGGGGCCTGATTGACTGCTACCTTCCCAAAAGCGCCAGAAAAGGCTCCCGCACCCCCTTGAACTTCCACCTAACCTACACCAACGCTACTTTTAACCCCCCTCTACACACACATATAGCCCCGATTTAAAAAGGGTTCCCTACTACTCTCGACCGTGAGGGCTTGGATCGAAAGGGGTCCGGCAGTTAGTGACCCCATGGGGATTTAAGGGCCGGGTCACTGCTGGGGGGTCATTAAAAAGGTATGGCTCCACATGGAAAGTACCCACCCGAGGGGGATTGAACGGAGCTGGGGCCAAATTGATTGCTGCCTCCCAAAAAAACCAGGCAAGGCTGCTGCCCACCCTTTTAACCCTTCACACTGTGCTCCCCCATTACAAAACCAAAAAACATGACCCTACTATAAAAACCCAAACCTATCCCCCCAAAAATAGTATAGTTACCATAGATTACAGCTTTCAACTTTCCTCAAATTCCCCGCATTGTTCCCTACTGAATGGGATCACTTAATTTTTCCCGGCCACTTCGGCTGGAGGATGGGTGGGTGGGGAGGAGCTTTTTACTTTTGTATCCTTTTTCTCTTATTATCTATTTTTCTGTAGTGTAGTTAAATCAACAGCCATTAAGAACCTAATGGGCTTTGCTGTTTGTGTTCCTTTGTATTCCCTTTGTTTCCCTTGTTTCCCCCCCTCTTTCCCTTTCCCTTCCTCTTTTTTTCCCCCGCTGATTTAACAGCCTGTTTCCTCAATTTTTCCTATCTCATCTCTTAAATTTTTGTCTTCTTCGTTCTTTATTTATTTTTTTTATTTTTCACTGTTTTTCCTTTTTTCTTACTACGTTTTTTAGGTTTCTCGTTCAAATTTCGAAAATTAAAGGGGGTTTAAAAGTAAAGTACAGAAGAAAAAAAAACAGTTCTTCCGTCTAGTCGGGAGTCTGGGGGGGCGCAGAGGTGATTGCGTCCCGACTGGCGTTCCCAAGTCCCAGTTCGATTTTTTGGCCCATAAATCCCTTAAAATATTTTTGCACCGTCCAGTGGTCAAAAAAACACCCACATGCTGCCCTAACTCTACCCTTTGATTTCGAGTGCATCGAGACACCGGGGCATGAATCACAGGGGGTCACTTTAAAAAACCTACCAGCGCCACACGGGCGAGGGGCCCATTACCCTTCCAAATGAGCCCCTAGGGCCTGGTTCTCAAATCGTTTCAAGCCATGGGGCCACTAGCCAAAATTTTAAAAAAAACATTGACCATCTCCTTTCGACTTTTTCGATTGGTGAAAAAAGGGGAGTTTTAAAAGGTAGTAAAAAGGGGGGTTAAAATATTATCTTGTATATAAAAAAAAAACGGAGTTTTTAAAATAAATTAAAAAAATATTAACATTTTTTAAAATTTGTTAACATTTTGGTTTCTATTATTTCAGTTTATTTCCAAAATCGTGAACTTTTTGTGGACCACTAAAAAGTTATCATGGGCCACCATTTTTCCATGAACCACCGTTGAGAACCCTGCTCTAGGGCCTCCCTCTAACCCTGGGGGTCCAGCCTACAGCCTATTGGGATAAAAAAAAAAAAAAAAATAAAATATAATATATATTTGTTTGGTTTTTTGTTAGGGGGAAAGAAGGGGAACAAAAGTCGGGGGCTTAGGTGGCAAAAAATGGGGCAAAAACAAAAAAAAAAGGTGGGGCAAATGAAAAAAAAAAATGGAAAAAGGGGGAAAAGGGGACTAAAACATTTTGGGGGTTTATAAGGTTTGGTCGTTTTGGGGGCTGGGGGTAGGTTGCCCTTTTTTTCGAAAGTCGGTATTGATTGGGACGGGCAGGTTTCTGTTTGAAACCAAAAAAAAACAACGTGTGGGAAAATATTTTTTAAAAACATTTATTTAGAGGGCGCTCAAAAGACGTCAAAAATTTCGAAAATTTTGAAAAAAAAATTATTTTACAATGTTTACAGATGGTATTAATTTGAAATTAGGACATTTTTGCTCGATTATTCCAAAAACATGCTAAATTGGGGATTTTAAATTTTAAAATTTTATTGAAGTAAATGATGAAAAATTTTTACTAAAACTAAAATTTACCCAATTAAATTTTAAACCTACACGAATTCTTCTCACTCCACGACTTATTGGGCATTATTTGACAAAAAACCTGATTTAGTCTTCTCAGATGTTTCCTTGTCCTTCCCCCGATCATGACTTGTTACCACAACTGGACTTCGAAAGCCCCAAAACGACAACAAACTACTATTAGACTTTTTTTTTTTGACACTAAAACACTATTCTCCTAAACATTTTAAATCTACTAGGGGAGAAGTTCAACTTTTTAATAAAATTTTTTTCAAATGTAATGCGATACGCAAGACTTTATTTAAAGATTTTTCCCCCAAATTTTGGATTCATGCGCACCCTTGGGAAAAAAAGATACAAGGCCTTTTTTCCCCCTGGGGTTGAAAACCTTTTAAAACTATAAAGCAGCAAAGAACCGGCACAAAAAGATCTTAAAGAACGAAAAAATGTTAACTTGCGACTAATTATAAAAACTAAAACAAGTAAGATTTTTTCGGCGAGCTGGTTAGAAAATTAATAAAAATTTGAGGAAAGTAAGGAAAAATAAAGCCACGTGGAGGGCAATGGGGGTTGATTCCTAAGCCAAAAAAAGAATGTTAACCATCAGCAAACAATACGGTGACGCAGAGGGTATCAAGCGCAAAGCTGAATGTTTTAATAATATTTTTCTGAAGTGGGAAAGTCACCTATGAGAAATCTCAGCAGAATCTGAGTAATTCTGATGCAGTACTACACCCCAGTAAACACCGAACTTATAACTAATAATTTTGATACTATGTTTAGACCTGTGCCTACAAATTGGGATACAGTAACTCTATTTTATTAAGCATATGAAAACACTAACTCCCAGGGATCTGATGGCATCCCACTGTGTTTCTTGAAAGACTCCCTCCCTATCATTATACCCTACCTAACTTGCATTGTAAATATTTTCTATTGTAACAGGTTTTTTCCCACAGCATGGAAGCACTCTATTGTTGTTTCTATCTTCAGGGCTGGTACATGAATAAACCCTAACAACTACCGCCCATTTCTCTCTTCCCAAATTTATTTCCAAGGTACTAGAAAAGAAATCGCATCTCAGCTCACCCAGTACCTAGAGCCCAAATCGCCTCCTTAGTAAAACTAAACATGGCTTTAGGACCAGCTTGTCCCCCGGGATTCAGCTCTTTTAAAATTTTTCTAACAAGTTATTAAAATATTGATACAAAAAGGTCTCCCTGTTTACCCTCTGTGACTTATCCAAAGCATTCAAACAGCGTCTACCATGATATATTAATAAATAAATTGTTCAAGTTCAACATCGACCCCTTCTGGTTTCAAAGCTATCTCAGCGGTCAGGACACAATCCGTACGTATAGAAAAATTCATATCCGAGAAGACGGGAAATATCCCATGGCGTTCCCAAGGGTCTGTACTAGGTCCTCTTTTATTTATAATTTATGCAAATGACTCTCGTCCTTTTTTTTTTGTATGTGAAATTATAATATGCAGATGACACCCAGTTAATTCACACAGGCAGTGTAAACAATATCAAGACTTATGCTTAGGAGCGAACAATCACTAAAGAAAGCACAACAGTATTTTCACAGGTATGGCCCAATATTAAACGCCAAAAAGACTCAATGTATTTTTTAAAGGGAACACGAAGACTTTTGTCACAGATTCCTACTGACATATGCATGCATGTTGACGGAATCTCATTACCCCTAGTAGATCATTAAAGAACTTGGGCATACACTTTGACAACCATATGCGTTTAATGAACACATCGACGCATTGTACAGGTAAACCTATGGAACCATTGTCCACAAAACCCAGACTCCGAGACTATTCTCGACTAGTCTTAACCAGACCACCAGGGTCTCAATAATACAGTCCCCTGGTCCTAAGTATACTGAATTATGGCACCAGATTTGGGAGCATCCACATCACACTATACAACGTGTGCAAAGGCTCCAAAACTTTGCAGCAAAAGTTGCTTTAGGAGGGGCTGCAAAGCACGACCATGTCACCACCCTCTTAAAAGACCTTGATGGCTGAAAATAAATGAAACCTATCTTTTGAGCTAGGAGTAGCCGTGTACAATATAGTTATAATAGAGTACCTGACTGGTTGTTTTCACTCCCCAAGTGAGAGATATGTACGAACAACCAGTCAACACTAGACAACAGCAACAACTCCATGTGCCAAAATGTAACCATATTTGGGAAAAAAGGTCCCTTCATGTGGGTGGACCTGCTTTTCTGGGAAAACTTTTAAAAGTCACTTGAAAAATCACCTTTTATGTAAACAATTCTTACTGTACTTTTTGACGTCCATACCTGAAATGTATTTTAATCTAAACTAACACCTTTTTTATAACTTTTACTGTATTTATTATATTGTAAATTTTAGGAAGTGTTACTTTTATTTATGTTTTCATTAAGATTTTAATGTTTTACAATTTTTATGTATTCTAATATTTTTATTTGTATATAGACCCTGTTCATTTTTCTACCTTTAAACACTTGTTATCTTTATTCAGAATATTGTAAGACTCATATTACTATGTTAAAAGAATAGCCATTGTAACAAAGGAAATAAAAATTTTGATTCTGATTCTGATTCTGATTCTCTCTCTCTCTCTCTCTCTCTCTCTCTCTCGTCTCTCTCTCTCCTCCTCTCTCTCTCTCTCTCTCTCCCCTCCGCTCCCCTCTCTCTCTCTCCTCTCCTCTCTCTCTCTCTCTCTCTCTCTCTCTCTCCTCTCTCTCTCTCTCTCTTTTCTCTCTCTCTCCTCTCTCTCGCTCCTCTCTCTCTCTCTCTCCTCTCTCTCTCTCTCTCTCTCTCTCCTCTCTTCTCTCTCTCCTCGCTCCTCGCTCGCTCGCTCGCTCGCTCCCCTCTCTCTCTCTCTCTCTCTCTCTCCTCTCTCTCTCTCTCCTCTCTCTCTCTCTCTCCTCTCCTCTCTCCCCTCTCTCTCTCTCTCTTCTCTCTCTCTTTTCCCAGCACTCTCTTTTATTTTCTAACCTTCTCCTCCTCCTCTGTACTAAAGGGAAAAAGGAGGTATGTATGCTAAGGGGAAGGCTCACCTATGATACTATTTTTTTTATATATATATATATATATATATATATATATATATTTTTTTACCATATTCCTTTAATTTTTTTTCCATTCCTTGTTTTTCTTCTCTTTTTTTTCATTTACGATATTCTTATTTATTCATTCATACATGTAAACACAACACACACCACACAGGGGTACTCCGTAGTGTAAAATGGTTAGCACGATCGGTTTTTACACCGAGAAGTCCCGGGGTTTGATCCCCGGCGGAGCGGAAACAAATGGGTTGTTTCCTTAAAACCCGAGCCCCTGTCCACCCAAACAGTGAATGGGTACCGGGTGTTAGCCGGGGTTTGTGACCTGCTCTCCGGGGTGCTGGCTTCGGCCAACACAAAGCCTATAGGGTGAATATAAAATAAATTTGAATGGAGACGGGGCCATACGAGCGCTGCTCAGGCCCTGTAAAATACAACTAGATGAATACACACACACACACACACACACACCCCACACACACACCACCACACACACACCACACAAGTTTCTTGGATTATACCCCACGGTTGCCTGTTATTCATTATTCATCGTTTTATGGGTTTTTCGCCTTTTTAGCTCTTACAGCCTTCACTTTTTAGGCCAGGCAATAAAGTGGCCGAGGTTGGACAAAAATGTTAACAAAGCAATTTCACCTGAAATGGGTTTTTTTGGAGGGCTTTCTAACCACACAAAAGCAAAATCCCCCAAACCTTTCCGAAAACCCCAAAGGGCAAATACTCGTTTTCACTTTTTAAAATTTTTCCTAGGGGGAAAGCCCGCCGCCGCAAAATTAATGGAAAGCTTAAAATTATTG
>JACEEZ010016712.1:0-14295 GCA_016584305.1 Chionoecetes opilio
CTCTCCACCGTCAGGAAAAATCATGGTAGCTGGTGGTGTGTGTGTGTGTGTGCCTGTGTGTGTGTGTGTGCTGTGTGGGGTGTGTGTGTTGTGTGTGTTGTGTGGTGTGTATGTGTTGTTTGTGTGTGGTTGTGTTGTGTGTGTGTGTGGTGTGTGTGTTGTGTGTGCGTGTGTGTGGTGTGTGTGTGGTTGTGTGTGTGGTGTGATCAGATAATATGTCAACGCGTCTAGAAAACGTTTTTGCCAATCTGCAAAAAAACTCTCTCTCTCTCTCTCTCTCTCTCCTCTCTCTCTCCCTCTCTCTCTCTCCCTCTGCTCCTTCTCTCTCTCTCTATCTCCCTCTCCACCGTCAGGACAAATCATGGTAGTCTGTGTGTGTGTGTGTGTGTGTGTGTTTGGTGTGGTGTGTGGGTGTGTGTGTGTGGTGGTGTGTGTGTGTTGTGTGTGTGGGTGTGTGGTTGTTGCGCGCGTGTGTGTGTGTGTGTGTTGCGTGTGCGTGTGCTGTGTGTGGTGGTGTGTGGTGTGTGTGGTGGTGTGTGGTGTGTGTGTGTGGTGTGTGTGTGTTGTGTGTGTGTTGGTGTGTGTGTGTGGTGTGTGTGTGTGTGTGTGATGGGTGTGTGGTTTGTGTGTGTGTGTGTGTGTGTGTGTGGTGTGTGGGTGTGGTGTGTTGTGTGTGCGCGCGTGTGTGTGTGTTGGGTGTGTGTGCGTGTGCGTGTGGTGTGTGTGTGTTGAATGGTGTGTAACCTGCGATGTAAGCATAGCGAGGCGGGGGAAGGCGAGGAAAGGGTAGGGAAAATGGAAGAGGGCGTTTAAGGTGAAATAGTAGGTATAGACGTGAAACAAAAGTAAAGGGAAGTGAAACTGGAAATCAATAAGAGATATGGAATGCGAAGGAGGAAGGTCAATTAATAAGTTTAGATGAAATGAAAATAGGAAGGAACAAAAATGAGAGAAAAGTAGCAAAAACATAGAACTAGAATCGTGAAAATGAGTAGGAAAATATTGAAAAAAGTTTATTGGGGGAATATAAATATAGAAATGGGAAAAAAAAAGGTTTGATAGGGTGGAAAAGTATATGTCAAAACCGCTATGACGGAGGATTGATGGTTTCTACATAAATGGCGTCGGAGGAAGAGAAGGAGGATGTGGGAGGAGGAGAGAAGAAAAGGAGGGCTAGTAGGAGGAGAGGAGAGGAGACGAAAACACAAACCTATAGCACTTGATTTGAATCAACTCATTGACACTGGTTTCCTCGCGACGGTCCTCCTCCTCCTGGACCAACTCCAACACCATTCACTGCTAAAATTTCACACCCAATTCTATCAAAACTTCACTTTTAACCCCCCTCCCACTTCACCCCCCACTCACACACACACACAAACACACACTTTTCCTCACACACAAACCACACCACACCTACACACACACCACACACACACACACACCCACACCCACACCCACACCACACCCACACCCACACACACACACACACACACTTTCCCACACACAAACACACACCCACAAAACCACACACAACACACACACCCACACCCACACCCACACCCACACCCACACCCACACCCACACACACACGTGGCGGACACATCGAGCCTCGTGACACTTTCCAGGAAACCATAAAAACCTTCCTGACATTTATAACCTTACCCTCGGATATTTCTGACAACAAAATGGCCGCGATCTCCCCCCTTTTAAATTCTTTATGCATTTTTCATGATTTTTTGGGGGGTTTGCAATTTTATGTTTGCTTTTTTTTCCCACGAGGGTTTTCCAGTAAGACATATTTATTAAACGTAAGGAAAAATGGAGCTGCATCCTCCCTATATAGTGTGGATTCTGCCTTCAGGTTTTGATACTTGTCGACACTGGGAATTGGGACTGCTGCGAAACTCGGGGAAATGTTGTTTTACACTATAACTAAATTTCCTCCGGACAGAATTTATTGAGTCATTTTAACGGGAAAAATGAGTTTTGAAAAACGGTTGTGGTGACTTTTGTCTTAGGTAGTGTGTGTGTGCGTGTGATGTGCGTGTGTGTGTGCGTGTGTGTGTGTGTGATGTAGTGTGTGCGTGTGCGTGTGAAGTGTTGTGCGGCTTGTGTGCGTTGTTCGTGTGCGTTGTGCGTGTGCTTGTGTGTGTGTGTGGTACTCCTTACATACTCGCATCCCTGTTTAGTATTACAAGCACACTAACATAACACAAGAGTAATCATACTCTCAACGCTTTGTGTTGCCTCTCAGTTAATTAGATAACGGAGCTTTGACCAACAAATGTAGAGGAGCATTCGCCGTTAAGCAGGTTTAAATACTTTTTCAGAAAACGCTCAGCTCTCTTTTTTTCCTCTCTCGAACTTGGTGCTTAAAGTTGTTATGATTGCCGATTTACGTTTAAACTATTTTTTCTGACTTGACGTGCCAGGTAGGTAAATTTTGAGAGAGAGATGAGGAGACGAGAGAGAGAGAGAGAGAGACGAGAGAGAGAGGAGAGAGAGAGAGAGAGAGCGAGGAGAGAGAGAGAGAGAGAGAGAGAGAGAGAGAGAGAGGAGAGAGAGACCGAGAGAGAGAGAGAAAGAGAGATGAAGAGATACGCGGGAGAGAGAGAGAGAGATACAAAACACGCATACAAACCACACCACAACCAAAACAACAGAACATGGAAAAAAAACAAGAAAAAAATTCCCGCCAATCCCTTCCTATAAAGACTTTCATGCAACGAAACACACACACAAAACAAAAAAACGCGTTTGATGCATCATTGGTGTGGTGTGTGTTGTGTGTGTGTGGTGTGGTGTGTGTGTGTGTTTTGTGGTGCGATGCGTGCGTGCGTCGCGTGCGTGCGTGCGTGCGTGCGTGCGTTGCGTGGTGCGTGCGTGATGTGCGTGCGTGCGTGCTGGTGCGTGCGTGCGTGCGCGTGCCGTGCGTGCGTGCTTGCGTGCGTGCGTGTGTGTGTGTGTTTGTGTGTTAATTTCATCTAGTTGTAGTCATCTAGTGTATGCACAGGGCCAGAGCAAATGCTAGTGTGGCCCCGTCTAGACATATCAAATTTAGCACTCATCATTAGGCGTTTGTGTTGGGCGAAGCAGCACCTGGAGAGCAGGTCACAACCCCGGCACACCCGGTACCCATTCACATTCTGGCGGGACAGGGGACCTCGGGTTTAAGGAAAACAACCCATCTGTTTCAGCTTCCGCCCCGAGGGATCGAAAACCGGGACTTCTCGGGTTGTGAACCGAGCGTGCCTCACCACTACACTACGAGTGAAGACCCTAACACAAGGTACACACACACACACACGGGTGTGTGTGTGGTGTGTGTGTGTGGCAAATCCTTCTAAAAGCCAGTCTTTTTTTTCTTTTGCTCATTACAAACACCACAAAACAATACTTTATAGTATTTATAATAGTATATATATGATGTAATAGATAGATAGGATAGATATAGTAAGATAGATAGTAGACTGAGATAGAGATAGAGATGGGTGTTTATGTGGGTTTAGGATACGTGGAAGAAGATATATATAGAGATAGCGATCTATATATAGATGAGAGAATATATAAGATATAACAGGATATGATGATATACATGACTTATACGAAGAGAGATAGAGATAGATAGACATATAATAGATTATGAGTGATAATATGTACAGATATATAGAGATAAGAATAATAGAGTATAGGAGAGAATGACATAAACGATAAATATAGAAGAGATATTAATACATATAATATAGAGAGAGATTATACAGCTACTAATATGATAAGATATAATATATTATATGATAGTATATACAGTATAATATAAATATGATAGATCCATATAATATGTAGATAGATAGATACATAGATATATATATAACTGATATAATATAGATATGGATATATGATACATATAATATATATTATATATACATAGAATAGTGATGAAGAGTATACATATATAGATAATATCTATGATATATTATTATATATATACTAAGATATAGTAACATATAATAATAAGATATATAGTAATATATATAATATACATAAATAGTATATATATTTATAACATAATATATATATATACATATAAGATATAGATAGCATATAATATATAGATATACTATAATATATATATGATAGTATATAATTAATATATAGACTATATATATATAGATATAGAGATATATATAAGACAGTATAATATATATAGATACATATATATATATATATATAATAACATATATATACATATAATTATATATAATACATATAATATATAATATATATATATATATATTATATATTATATGTCTTATATATATATATATGGAAGATACTGCTATATATATATAGATAATATATAGATTATATTAGTATATATATATATATTTATTTGATATATCTTTATAATAGTAAGATATGTATATATTATATATTATATGTATATTATAGATCTATATTATATATATATATTAATATTATATGTATATATATATATTATATGATATTAATATATGTATATATATATATATATATATAATATATATTATATATATATATATTTATATTTAATCATATTATTATAGTAGCTAGTGGCCGCACAAATGGTGTGGGTGTCAGTACTTCCTGTTCCGTCAGTGACATCTCACTCAAAATGCAACAAAATATTTGTTAAAACAAAAAATCAAGAAACTGTGGAAACTTAAACCAGTATCCTAGTACCTTCATTGCATTCCTTTCTCTTTATAACATCCTGCAGTCGGTTTAGGTACAAGTCTGCAAGTTTTGAAGAAGCTCTTGGTAGATCCTCCCAACATTTTTTACAGTGACCTTTTAAGCTTCGCCACTGAACTAGTGTCCACTTCTTGAAGCTTCATTTTCATTATGGACCAAAAATTTTCTATTGGGTTCAAGTCAGGACTATTAGGAGGCCAGTCAAAGCAATCGATAGCACACATGTCCAACCATTCCTTAAGGCCCAGTCACACATACGCAACGCACGGCCCACGCATTGAAAATTAATAAAAAATGGAAAATAAGATCAGTGCGTCGTTGTGCGCCCAACTGTCAGGATTTGGGAGAAGCTAACGAGTTGTATGCTAGCGAATGTACTACAGTGTGTTGCTAGCGCGCTGCGCGTATACAGGGCGCATACATAGGGTATACAGAGCGCACATGTTAAAAAATCCAACGAATGCACAGGGTGTTGCTAGCGCGCTCTGCGCGTGTCTGGCGTCCTCCTGGCGTGTACATTCATGCGTCGAGCTCCGCGCACATTTTTGTGCATACACAAAAATCCCGACGCACACAGCGAATGACAACGAATGCATTGCGTTGTTCCAGCGCGCTCGACGAACGAGTAACGACTGCTGACGCACACCTAGCGAACGACAACGCACTGGCAAAAATTGCTAATTTTTCAGTGCGCGGGTCGTGCGTTGTGTATGTGTGACTGAGCCTTTAACAACGTTTGCCCTTTGACATGGGGCACCGTCCTGCATACAAGTTTCTGCACTACACTTGTCATAGCAGGATTCAAGATTGTCATGCAGGATATCTAAATATCGCTCACTGTTCACAGTAACACCTTTTTCAAGAAATACGAGGTTACCCACTCCATAATATGAAAAACTAGCCCACACCATGAGATAATCTGGGTGTCTTACTCTCTCCACGGTGTACCGAGGGTCGTGTCGGTCAGAATTCTTGGGCCGCCTTACTTTTGCAAAGTTAGTTCCTGTCATTGTAAAGACACTTTCATCCGACCATAATATGCGTCGAACTTTCTCAAGAGGCCAGTCTTTGAGTTCTTTAACAAAAGTGAGTCGCTCTATCTTGTGACGAGGAGTCAGGACTCAGGAGTGGCTTTACAGCGGCAGATCTTGAAAATAGTCCAAGATCACGTAACACACATCGCTGCACATTTCTCACTGACACATTACCAAGTAAGGCAGGATGGTTTCCTTTAACTTCACGTGCTGTGCTTGTTGGTTTGACATTCTGCTGCCTTTTAATACCATGTAAAGTCTTTGAGTTACAGTTCCTTGGCCGTCCACTCTGCGCTAAGTGTGTAGGCGACTCTCCGTCTAAGGCATCGCGACAACGTTTTAGCTACCGCTCAACTGTCCTTTTTGCAACTTCTGTTTGATCCAGGATAGCTTTTGCACCAAACCCAGCTCTATGCAAGGAACACATGGAGTTTATAGCATCCTGGGATATAATGCGCCGAGGAGCCATGAATCAATAAACGATTACACAGTTTGAAAATATCCTCGTAACTAATGACGAAAGAAGTGAAACAGTACGAGCACTCCCACTGTCCTCCAAGACTGCACTGACTTGCTTAATTTAACGTACATTACCTTACATACCCCCTGCGGTGTTGCTAAGTGTCAGTGTCTTGTTGCCATGTCATCAATTTTCAAATCGCGCTTGCTCGAGCTGCGCGAAGAAACAATTGAAAGGTTATTAATTTGGCGGCCAATGCATCATGAACACCTGCCCAGACCGCCACAACATTTGGTGGCCACTACAATTTTTTTTTATCTGACCATTAACTCTTGTTAGCTTGGGAAGTAATTGTCTAGGTGTAATAATACGAAAGGGAGAATAGGATAGAAAGAAGCTATGATGATGACTGTGGAAAGAGATAAGAATAAGAAGCTCAAGAAGGAATGATGAAATAAGAAAGGATAGATAAGTTAACCCTCTCCTGTTGCCATGCCTCATAAAATGCCTTTTTTTTTTTCTCTCTCTCTCTCTCTCTCTCTCTCTCTCTCTCTCATCTCTCTCTCTCTCTCTCTCTCTCTCTCTCTCTCTCTCTCTCTCTCTCTCTCTCTCTCTCTCTCTCTCTCTCTCTCTCTCTCTCTCTCAAAGTAGACAGTTGGAGTATCTGGCATAGCGTCAATGACATGAATATCCTGTAAAGGCCGCATTAATTGCACATTAATTAACCCTTAATGAGCAGTGTTATAAATGGAAATTAAAGTAGAGGTCGAGTGTAGGCAATAACCGGACACCCAAAACACGTTCTTGCGACAAATACACCACAATCATCACAGCAAATTTATAAACACTCACAGTATGTAGTTAAAAGTGTGATGATACCTACATATCATCCATCTCTCTCTCTCTCTCTTCTCCTCTCTCTCTCTACTCTCTCTCTCCTCTCTCTCTCTCTCTCTCTCTCTCATTCTCTCTCTCTCTCTCTCTCCTCACTCTCTTCTCTCTCTTCTCTCTCCTCTCTCTCTCTCTCTCTCGCTCTCTCTCTGCTTCTCTTCTCTCTCTCTCTCTCTTCTCTCTCTCTCTCTCATCTCTCTCTCTCTCTCTCTCTCTCTCAGGCAGTAGAATAAATGAGGTGCCATACATTCATTAGGACATACTCTACTGGGGGGTTTTTCCACACTAACAAGCACGTTCCCCACATTAAGCATTCTTATGATGAGTGTGATAATGATGAGTGTGATAATGATGGTGGTGGTGGTGGTGGGGATGGTGGTGGAGGGGGAGGTGGAGAGGTACAGAATCTTAGAAGCAAAGACTCACTCCCTGCTGACTACTACTGCTGAAGGTAACCTGGTGGTGGTGGTGTTCAGCAGGTGGAGGGCAGCAGGTGGAGGCGGTGGTGGAGGAGAAGGCGGAGCAGGTCATGGATGAGGATGAGTCCACCTCGCATTCCGATGAGTCGCAGGCGGAAGAAGCGGACACGGAATCTCACAGGGAGGAGAAGGTGAGGGTTGTGTGTGTGTGTATGTGTGTGTGTGTGTGTGTGTGTAGTGAAAGGGGAAAGTTATGATTCTTTTATTCCTTCTTTTCTTTTTCTGTTTTTTTCCTCTATTTTTTGTTTCTTTATGTCACGAAAGGTAATTAGTGAGGTACGGCAAAAAATGAGAAAGATTTGTGGATCATATAAAAATATAATAGCAGATAGATTAGATGATCAGTTAATAGTTGTGAGGTATTGAAAAATATAAAGAAAGGTTCATAGATCTCTCTTGCTGTATATAAGGCAAAATTTAGCTAAGAAGCATACAAAATAGGAATGAAATAAATAATCAACACCTCAGCTCCCTTCCCTCCCTTCCCTTCCGTCCCTTCCCTTCCCTTCCCTTCCCTTCCCTTCCCTCCCTTCCCTTCCCTCCCTTCCCTCCCTTCCCTCCCTTCCCTTCCCTTCCCTTTCCTCCCTTCCCTCCTTTCCCTCCCTTCCCTCTCTTCCCTTCCCTTCCCTCCCTTCCCTTTCCTCCCTTCCCTTCCCTTCCCTCCCTTCCCTCCCTTCCCTCTCTTCCTTTCCCTCCCTTCCCTCCCTCCCTTCCCCCCTTCCCTTCCTTCCCTCCCTTCCTTTCCTTCCTTCCTTCCTTCCCTCCCTTCCCTTCCCTTCCCTCCCTTCCTTCTCCTTCCTTCCTTCCCTTCCCTTCCCTTCCCTTCCCTTCTCCATCCCTTCCCTTCCCTTCCTCCTTCCCTTCCTTCCCTTCCCTTCCCTTCCCTTCCCTTCCCTTCCCTCCCTCCCTTCCTTCCCTTCCCTCCCCTTCCCTTTCCCTTTTCCTTCCCTCCCTTCCTTTTCTACAGATTTATTCCCCTAAAAACTTCAAAATTCTTCCCCTCAAACTTCAAAACTTCAAAACAAAACTACCCTTCAAACTTCTCCACTTTACCTCTCAATTTCGCCTCACTCTCAAAAACATTACTTTGCATAAAAAAGGTATAAAAAAACCAACAACACTCATCATCCCCTCCATCAAACTTCTACCCACTTTTTTTTTTCTTTCTTTTAAAAATTCTTCCCTCCTTTCTTTTTTTTCCTTTTTTTTAAAAAATTCTATTCTTTTTTTTCCTTTCTTTCTTTTAAAAATTCTTCCCCTCCCCTCTTTTTTTCCTTTCTGTAAAAAAAATTTCCTTCCCCTCTTTGTTTTCCTTTCTTTAAAAAAAAATCCCTTTTTTCCTTTCTTAAAAAACCCATCCTTTTTTTTTCCTTTCTCTAAAAAATTCTTCCCCTCCTTTTTCTTCCTTTCTTTTAAAAATTCTTCCCCTCCTTTTCCTTACTTTAAAAATTCTCCCCTCCTTTTTTTTTTCCTTCTTTAAAAATTATTCCCCCCCTTTTTTTCCTTTCTATAAAAATTCTTCCTGGGGGAGGTTCCAGAAGGGTCTAAACAAGCGGGAGGAAGGCTCTTGAGGGAAGTCGGAAGCTCTCCCCACCTGTACACGCCCCTTGTTCCCGAGGACAAGCAGGAGAGTACTGGGGGACCTACGTGTGTGAGCGCAAAGAGGCACATGCTCATCACCGCCCTATCAGGTGGGGGTGCTGGGTGCTGGGGTTATTTATTTTGGTGGTGCTGGGTGCGGGGTTTATTATTTGGTGGTGCTTGGTTCTGGGTTTATTTATTTTGGTGGTGCTGGGTGCTGGCGTTTTATTTTTTGGGTGCTTGGTTCTGGCGTTTATTTATTTTTGGGGGGGCTTTGGGTTTTGGCGTTTATTTATTTGGTGGTGCTTGGTTTCGGCGTTTATTTTTTTGGTGCTGGGTTCTGGCGTTTATTATTTTGGGGGTGCTTTGGGGCTGGCGTTTTTTATTTGGGGTTTGGGTTGGTTCTGGCGTTTATTTATTTTTGGGGGTGTGGGTGGTGGCGCTTTATTTATTTTGGTGGTGCGGGGTCCGGCGTTTTTATTTTTTTTGGGGTGCTGGGTTCTGGCGTTTATTTATTTTGGGGGTGCTGGGTCCTGGCGTTTTTTTTATTTGATGGTGCTGGGTGCTGGCGTTTATTTATTTTTTGGGGGTGCTTGGTGCTGGCGTTATTTATTTTGGTGGTGCTTGGTGCTGGCGTTTTATTTATTTTGATGGTGCTGGGTGCTGGGTTTATTTATTTTGGTGGTGCTTGGTTCTGGCGTTTATTTATTTTGGTGGTGCTTGGTTCTGGCGTTTATTTATTTTGGTGGTGCTTGGTTCTGGCGTTTATTTATTTTGGTGGTGCTTGGTTCTGGCGTTTATTTATTTTGGTGGTGCTGGGTGCTGGCGTTTATTTATTTTTGTGGTGCTGGGTTCTTGCGTTTATTTATTTTTGGGGTGCTGGGTTCTTACGTTTATCTATTTTTGGGGTGCTGGGTTCTGGCGTTTATTTATTTTGGTGGTGCTTGGTTCTGGCGTTTATTTATTTTGTATATATCTAATTGTGTACCGGGCAGGCCAAGGAAGACAGTCATGGAGGCAGTGTGTTGAAGAGGATCTGGCAACATTGGGTATTGAAGAAGTTAAGGCAACGGATAGAGATAGTTGGAAGCGTATCATCGACCGTCTAACCTCATAAAAATATTATGGGAAAAACTGACGTTCAACAGAAAGAAAAAGTGTTTGTGTAGGGTTGGGTTAAGCACTTTTATGTTTTGTCTTTTGGTGTTTGTGTTGGTTCTGGCATCTTCTTCATGGTATATACACAGTTTTTTCCGCTTATTTGGTAGTCATCATATCATATTAAAAACAACGCAACCTATATTTGCTGATACCATAACAGTTAAATAATAATAATCTGTTTTTGTACTGGCACATGTTATTTTGTATTTATAAATCAGACCGTACATACTACAACTAGATAAACACACACACACACACCTAGAAAACACACTCATTACCACAATACCACATCATCCTTTTTAACTGATCACCAACTTAGTAGACCAGATTTCTACTTGCCGACCGTAGCTTTAAATCTCCAACAAGTGTCCTTTTTTAACCAAATCATCCTTTTTACAGATTACCAACTTAGTAGACCAGGAGGAGGTGCAGCTCAAGTTAACCGCCCCGCCACGGCCCAGCATTTACAGCTACCAGGTCTGCCTTCGCTCCGACTTCTACCTCGGCCTCGACCAGACCCAGGACATCAAGCTGGACGTGAAGGAGGCCCGGGAGATCCCCACGGAGCACCCCCAATGGGAGTCCTGTAGCGACGACGACGAGGATGGGGAGAATGAGGCGCCCAAGGAGGAGGGTGATGATTTTGAGTACACGACTGATGACAAGGTGACGGATGATAGTGGAGAGGAGTGAGGTGGAGGAGGAGGAGGAGGAGGAGGAGGGTGTGTGTGTGTGGAAGGAGGAGGAGGAAGAGGTGGTGGTAGGAGATGAGAGGAGGTGGAGGAGGAGGTGGTATGGAAGAGGTGAGAGGATGTGTTGATAGATGATAGTGGAGAGGAGTGAGGAGGTGGAGGAGGAGGAGGAGGAAGAGGAGGAGGAGGAGGAGGTGGAGGTGGAGGAGGAGGTGGTGGTGGTGTGGAAGAAGGAGGTTAGGTGGAGGATGTGTTGTCATTTGGAATACATTAAAAAGCAAGATGAGATTAATATGAATAGTGAGCAGATAGATATCAGGAAAGGAGGAGAGAGAGAGGGGAGAGGAAGAGAGAGAGGGGGAGAGAGAGAGAGAGAGAGAGAGAAAAGGGGAGAGGAGAGAGAGAGAGAAGAAAAGGAGAGAGAGAGAGAGAGAGAGAGAGAGAGAGAGAGAGAGAAATATGCAGGAGCTAGGAAATAATGATGAGTCAGGGGGAAGGAAGAAAGGAAAGACCAAATAAGGGAAAAAAACATATGATAATGATATAAGTGGTCGTGGACTAGTCGAGAGTTCCTAAGGTGTGTATAGGCTTATAATGACTCTCAAAAGGTTATGTATGGGTCAGGAATCTATAGACAGTGACAGACAGACAGACAGTTAGTTAATCAAAATTTCCTGAGACAGTTTTGGAAGACGGGCGCTCAAAGAAGGATTGAGGTGTTTAATAGTAGTCGTGGTAGTAATGTATTGCTACTGACTGTCAGGAAGGTTGTTGGGTTGTTTATTGAATGAATGTGGTTGTAGAAAGGTTGAAAAGGTGCATGAAGAGAAAGAAAAGAAAAGGGTAAAAGAACAGTTGGTGAATGGGTAAAGTTAAAGTGTTGGAATTATGAAACTTTTATTTTTAAGTCTTTGGGCAGACGGTATACGTTTCTTTAAGGTGTAAAATATATGATATTATTTGTAAAGAAGAGGCTCAGTGAAAAATGAAAAGATAGTTGAAGGTTACATAGCAGGGAATAGTTGCTGTTTTGAAGTAACGATAAACCATGAAAATTTGTGAGTAAACTTTAAATGAATCAATAAAAAGAATTACCACACAAAACAGAATAGTAAAGGGGAAAAAGAAGTAAAGAAGGGAATATATACTGTCTTGTATAAGTAGAAGGAAGAACAAGGGTCCAAATAAAAAACTTCTTATTAAGAGAGAGAAGACAAAAACAAACTACTAAAATAGAGAAATCTTATTCGTTCAACCAGAAATCAAAATCCAGAAAAAAAAATTAATTCAGGTAATTCACTGAGTGCGTTTCCTGTGGTAAACCGACACACATTTAAGGTCCTGCAAAGCATCGTATGTAAAAACCCAAGATTTCGGCAAATTTACCATTTAAATTCCAATATCCCAAGGTGATGGCCCTAATCCCCAAAATCTTGGGAAAAATTACAAGCAGCAGCATCCTTGGTTACTAGTTTTTTTTCTTTTTTTTTCTCTCCCAAAATATGACCAAAATAGCTTAAGTAACACATAAATGAATGCAAAAAAAAATACAGAGCATTTTTTTAATGAAATAGACAGCAAAAGAAACCTCACAAAATAGAGTTGTCAACTTGTCTATTATCACTACAATAATTACATACCAAATCCAAACTCAAGTCGAGATCAAGTTTCGGCGGCTTTGAGTGAGTAAAGTGAACCGTGTGCGTTATTTCTTTAATTTCTGGCGCGGGGAAGTGTGTCATGGGGGGCTACACATCAAACCCTGGACACAAAACACCACCAGAGGCTGACCCGGGCCGCCCAAACAGCCTTCTGGGACGGCGTGATCGGTGAGTACACCAAGGTTTGAGTGTCAAGAGATTCTCGCCCTCAAAACAACAACCTCTTTAGCTTCGGCCTTCACGGTGTATTAACATTATTTTCCCGTCTTACCCTTATCGTAAGCATAGTGTTAGTGTGTTGTTCATGAAAGGTAAACAAATTATATGAAAGATGCCCTTGTAGATCCTTCGTTGTTTGTTGATAGTTGTTTGGTTGTGAGGGGAAAGCACTGAGTTATTACATGTTATTATAGAGCTCAGTGGGGGAAGGTACGGGAAGGCAAATGACAAATGTTAGTTTGGGGGGAAACCCTAACTTACGTATTGTTATTACTGACATATGTACTTTCTACCCTACTACTATACAACTACTACTACTGAAATTTGGAAGATAAGATAAGGAACACAACTAGAAAAAGACGTTAAAAGATGTGCGAGGGCTAAAGATCCCCATCGTTTCGTTCGCCGCGGCCAGAGATACGCAGCAAGCGTCAGAGATACGGCAGCAATGCGTCAGAGATCGGCAGCAATGCGACAGAGTACGGCAGCAATGGCCAGAGATACGGGAGCAATGCGCCAGAGGGTACCGGGCAGCAATGCGCCAGAGATACGGCAGCACAATGCGCCAGAGATACGGAAGGGAATGCGCCAAAGATACGGAAGAAATGGCCGGGGGGGCTTTGAGGCTTGTGGACACGAAAACTGGAATCAGATTTTTACTTTTAGTTTATTATGTTAGAAACCAATATGGACTCTTATACAAGCAATGGGAATAACGGAAATAAAATTTTCTTGAGGTTGATCCAAAAGTTTTTTTTTTTTGAACGATTTTCACGGATCTGTGACGGAAATGTTTTTGAAGATTTCTGGCCGCCAAAAATTGACCGGGATCGTTGGCGAACACTTTTTTGCCCTATTGCTACGTAATTATTAGTTCTAGAGAAAAAATGCATATAAACAAAGTTGCTAGGCTTGATGAATTCTATCCGATCATTTAATCGATATTCCATTATCTATTATATTTTATGAGAAATGGATTTATTGGGTAAAAAACAAAAAAGGAAATTTTCTCAATTACTTACATCCCAAATATATTTTACTATAACTCAAAAGATAGGTCTTTATCTGTTATATCTTTGCTATTCTATACATTTCTTACGTGCGTCTCAT
This sequence comes from Chionoecetes opilio, assembly GCA_016584305.1. Lineage (NCBI taxonomy): Eukaryota > Metazoa > Arthropoda > Malacostraca > Decapoda > Majidae > Chionoecetes > Chionoecetes opilio. The sequence goes on from JACEEZ010016712.1 coordinate 14,023, forward strand.
AGTTTTCTAGTTATTTGAAAAAAACGTGATTTCTTTCCAAAATTCAAAGGGTTATCCCCTGGAGATTTTGGGGCAAATTTCGACATCTCAGATTCTCATGAAAATTGATCCATGTAGGTTTCCAGTCATGCTGACACGAATCTGGAGTCAGTTTTTTTATTACTACAATTCTAAGCCCCATTTCACCCTACACTTCCATTTAAAGTAATCGTCCAGACCATTTCACATTCTGTATGATTGATATAGATTAAACGATGTATAACAAATTTGTCT
>JACEEZ010016713.1:0-26663 GCA_016584305.1 Chionoecetes opilio
TTGTAAACTTCACCAAGTGTTCCTAACGCAGTGTTGGGAGATCAGAACACAAAGAAACAATGAATTAGGATGATAATCAAAGGACTGAAAACTGATCAAATGTCTTTTCCCAGGTGAATAAACAGGGGAAGAGTTTAACAAGTCTTGTTTAACGAAGCAGACGAAGTGGAAGAGGACTTATGAAGCGATACCAGAGAGCTTACCGAGAGGTGTCACTCGGCGATATAACATGGCGCGCCATTTTGATTTCATGGACGACTGCGATCCTAGCGAGGGAGGCTGCACTGACAGTCGCCCGTGCAGATAGAGGGGGAATTGCTCCTCCTTTTGGTGATGATGGGGTGATAATGGAAGGTGAGAGAGAGGGAAGGAAGGAGATATGAGAGAAGGAAAGGAGGAATAAGGATAAGGAAGAATTGGAGGATGAAGAGTCAGAAGAGGAACTGACGAGGAAAGAATAAGGAATCAAGAAGAGAGGGAATTCCTCCACTCACCCATTACCCCATCCCACACACCCATTCACTAACCCATTAGCCATCACCACACACCCATTCACTCACCCATTCTCATCACCCCCCACCCATTCATTCACACAATTACCCCATCCCCCCACACCCATTCGCTTCACTCCCATTTCCCTTGTCTGGCACATTCACCTTTTTGGCATTAAATCAATCAATCACCCATTTCCCATCACCCCCAACCCATTCACTCCCCATTACCCATTCACTCACCCATTACCCATCACCCCCCACCCATTCACTCACCCATTACCCATCACCACACATCCATTCACTCACCCATTACCCATCACCCCCCACCTATTCTCTCACCCATCACCCCCAACCCATCACCCCCAACCCATTCACTCACCCCATCACCCACACCCATTACCCATCACCCCCCACCCATTCACTCACCCATTACCCATCACCCCCAACCTATTCACTCACCCATTACCCATCAGCCCCACCCATTCACTCACCCATTACCCATCACCCCCCATTTATTCCCTCACCCATCACCCCACACCCATTACCCATCAGCCCCACCCATTCACTCACTCATTACCCATCACCACCCACCCATTTTGACTTCAGCCAAAACAAAATGTGTGTGTGGGGGGAGAGGTATTGAGATTGGAGACAATTTATTGGAATGACGGGCTTCGGTATGAAATACAAAGGAACAAAAGGTGTAATAACAAAAAATACATCCATCAATACCACTTCAGTTCATTATTTTAACGTAATACTACATATATTTGCGTCTTGGGGTATTGAAAAGGCACAACACCGTGCACAGTAATGATATAAGCATTGTGACACTTTTGACGAATTGCACCATCCGCATAGCGGCACCACCTGTTCAAAATCCAAAATGGCGCGGCCCGAGTGACACCTCTCGGTAAGCTCTCTGATAAGTGCTGCACGCTGGTTCAGGCTGCCGCCAGGGTTCCCAGATTGTTGCCAGACTCTCCCCAGAAAAATATGAAATCCCCCCAAAATCCCCCCAAACCTCTGTAAAATTTCCCCCCAAAAAACCCCTAAATGAAATTTTGAAATTTACTATATCATTCGTAAAGTTATTTAATAAGGGATAAACACACTATATTTTTTATATCTATTTTCACATTCCTTACAGCTTACCGAATAGCTGCTATGCAAAATTATACAGTGAAAATACTAAACTTTAGATTTTATGGCTTCTTCATACATACAACCCTATCATTCATATAACTACTGCTACTTTTCAAGCTTTTTTTTATCGGGGCTGAAAGAACCATAACACTTTTTGGCTAGTACAATTTGCACAAAACTCTCCCTCCCTCCCAGCCATTTTAAAAAAATATTTGATAGTAATCCATCTAAAAAAAAACTGTAGCCTTACAAATAAATATACTACTAATAGCTACTTCATACAAAGGGCTCATTGTCTCTGCATGTCCTACCTTTCCCTTTTTGGGGGTTTAGTTCCCCCATCTTCTTTGCACTTTCAGCTGTCCTCTTTTTCTTCCCCACAAAACTCTCCTCTTCCTCCCTGTTTTCCCCCCCCCCCCTTTTCTTTCCTTTCTCTTTCTCTCTTTCCTACCCTCCTCTCCCCCCATTCCTCCGGTTTCCTCCTCCCGGGCCTCCCCCTCCCCCCCATCCCCCTTCCCTCTCTCCCTTATCATCCCCGGGGGCTCCTCCCCCTGACCCCCCCCTCGTACCCTCCTCCTTGCCCCACACCCTGGGCCCTGAGCCGCCCCCCTGGGCGGCTCCGCCCGCCGCCTCTAAAAATTTTGAGTCAAAACCCGCCGTCATCCGCCTCCCTGTCCTTCCTGAAAAGTCAGGTCATTTCCCACGAAATGTGAAACACCATAGAATCCCCCGGGGATCATAGGATTCCTAAAGGGGGTTATCGCCCCCTACAAAATTTCCCAAACTTTTCCCCCCCTTTGGGGGCAGATACCACCTCAGGGGCTTCATCTGCGCTGCTGCTGCTGCCGAAGGCCGCGCTGCCGACGGGGGTGACCCTGCTTGTATTTCATTCTTTATCTTTTAATGCTATTCCCCCTAAAAATGAAATCATATGGTCTCATTCACCTATGAAATGTATTTCATAGCATCCAAGCAATATAAGCGAGCCGGGACCCCCCTCCTCTGTTTAATCCCCCGAGCAGTCGTTGGCCTGTGCACGTTTTACGACCAAACCTACGATTTTTCCGCGCTGTGGGTTCCTTTACACCGACGAAAGAAAAAAGGAAGCTACAAAGGCCGGGGGGCCTGCACGTGGAGTTCCTGTTACCTAACACTACCTACATCCACTTGCCCCCCATCCAAAACCTATCCCCCCTCTTTAAAGCCCCCAAAGACTCCGCACTAAATCCTGTCTACTGAGACCTTCCATTCATTCACCACCCCCCCATTTATGAACCAGTTTTTCCCCATTTCCTTTCTAAAACTACGCTTTTTTCCCAAATTGAATTCGTTACTTTTTTGTTCTAACCCCCGGTTAAAGCCTTTAGAACTTTTCCCACCCCCCCTTTTTAAATCCCTTTTTCCCTTAAAAACTTCTATCTTTCCCCCTTTCTCTGCGTCTCTCGAGTTTTGTAAATTTTAAAAACTTCATCTCTTCTGTAACTAAAGTTCCATCCCTTGTTCTTTTGGCCCTTCTCTGCACTGCTTTTAAAAAGGCTATAATCCACCCCGTAAAATGGGGGACCAAAAATGACCGCATAGCTAGTGGGGGCTGCTAGAGCCCGATAAAGCTTTAGAAAAAAACTTTCGCACTTCTACTTTTTCACTTCTGTATGAAACCCAATCTCTTTAGCTCTATTTTTGGCCTCTACTTTTTTCCTAGGTCGGGGCTGGGCTCACCCTCACTCCAAGATCTTTTTTACCTTCTGTCTTTTCGCAATCATTTCTTATGTGTACAGGTTGAAGTTCCCAACTCGGGATCCCAGACTCGGCAACACCCAAAAACCGGGTATGGTTCCGGATTTTCCAAAAAACTGCAGAAAACCCCAAAAACCCCGGGTCGTATTTGCCGGGGCGGCCCCTAGGGGGCCCCACACTAGCCGCTTGGTTTCTCCCGCCCATTTTTTTGTTGTTATTGTTCAGTGGTGTTTTGACTGTGAGTTGTGTACACTGTTATTTTTGTTTCTTCTTCGTCTATTTTTTTCGTGATTTTCAGCTTTTTTTCCCCTTAATTAAACTACGTTCTAAAAGTTGGAAATTCCATTACTCGGCTCGGGGCTGGTCCCGGGTTGCCGAGTTTGGAACTTCAACCTGTATCTATACCGGGTTTTTTCTACCAAAATTCATAAAGCTGCCTTTTCAAAATTAATTCCTCGCCATCTGCTGCCCACCGTTAAGTTTTCTAAATCTCCTGAATATTTTACATCAGACTGGTCCATAAACCTACCCACCTTTATCATCAGCAAAATTGCGTATCACTGGGTAATCCCACTATCCAAGTCGTTGATGTAAATCAAAAAAAGTAATAGATCCAAACAGACCTTGTGGAACTCCTTGTCCTTTCCCCATTTTATTTAAAAAACCATTAATTGTAACCCTTTGTTTCCTATTACTTAGCCAACTCTGTCCAAAGAAGAACCTTTCCCCTATTCCAGAGCCCTAACCTTATTTAAAAGTCGCTCGTGGGGTACTTTGCAAATGCCTTACTAATCCAAAATTTTTATATCATAAACCTTATCTTACTGCCGTCTCATAAACTTTCCTATAAAAACTCAATAAAATTTGGGGAGACATGACCTACCTTTTTGAATCCTGTTGTAATCTTGTCAAAAATACAGTCAAAACCCCGATATAAAGGACTAAAGGGGGGGGGGTGGTCCGTTAAAGCCGATTGTCCGTTTTAGCGAGGGTATTTTCCCAAGGGTGGAAAAATATATGCAAAAAACGGAAAAATTGTGAAATAAAGGAGAAATAATCACAAACACAACCAGACTGTGTAGCTGTAACTAAGGTGGAGTGTTCATAGCTTTGGTTTAACTGGAATGAAGTATAATCATTTGGCCAGTTTTAGGTTATTTTATTTCACAAATTCTGGAGTATATATACAAATTTCATTTCTCCTAAATAATTGTATTCCAAGGTGTTATGCAAACTCTCGCCAAGACATGCGAGTTACACCAAGGATACTCCTTGGTGTGTACTGCTGATTTTACGTTGTACAGAATTGATATATAATGATAAGCTGATAACAATGCAAACACCTGATAAATATCATAACAATGATTGAAGATTATAAATAGAATAGTCCCCGTGCTACTCTGATTCTCTGTATAGACCGCACTGGCAGAGAACACGGAAACATGGAGACTGAAAGGGGTGACTTATTTAAGTCGCTACAGTACCCCCCCCCTAGTGACGCGGGAGGAGGAACGAGACTTTGAGCGGAGAGTGGCGTTGTAGAGCTTTTGTCGAGCGGCGTTGCCTGGGTGTAGGTGATTGATGGTAGCGATGTGGGCTTGCTCTGGGGCCAACAGGTATGCTGGTTTGACGCGGTCGATGGCCACTGCGTCCTGAGTACCGTTTCTGTCAATGGTGACAGTTTTCCTGGTCCTTCTCAGGACGAGGTAGGGCCTTGGTAGGGCTGCGTTAGAGGCCGGCGAACGGCATCTACGCGTACGAAAACGTGGGTGCAGGTGTCGAGGTCCTGGCTCACAAAGGTCTTCTTTGGGGAAGAACGAGGCTGCACTGGCTGAAGGCTTCCCATAGTGCTTTTGAGGCGAGAGGCGAAGTCGTGGACACTGCAGGGTGCAGGGTCGGGTGTTTTCACCAGGAGTTCACCTGGGAGTCTAAGACTGGTGCCGTAAACCAGCTCAGCCGAGGAGTGGTGCAGGTCCTCCTTCAGGGATGATCTGATGCCGAGGAGAACGATGGGGAGAGCCAGGGGCCAAATCTCTCGTCTCGTTGGGCGGAAGCCATGAGGGAGGACTTTAACTGGCGATGGAAACGTTCGACCATGCCGTTGGCCTGTGGGTGGTAGCTGGAAGTCCTGTAGCGGCGGATGCCGAGCAGGGTCATGACCTTGTTTCCATACTTTGGCCTCGAACTGGCCGCCACGGTCTGAGGTGAGGCTGAGTGGGACACCGAACCTGGAGACCCAGGTAGTGATGAAGGCGTGGGCAACGGTGTCCGTTGTGATGTCAGCGATAGGGGTGGCTTCGGGGCCAACGTGAAAAAACGATCCACGCAGGTGAGGATGTAGCGATGAACCGGCAGAAGGTGGCAGGGGCCCCGACCAGGTCAATGTGGACGTGGTCGAATCTCTCCGTGACGGTGAGAAAGTGCCGGGTGGAGAGTGGGGTGCCGAGTCACCTTGGAGGCTTGACAAGCTGGTGCAGGTGCGAGTCCAATGTCTGACGTCTCTGTTGATGCCCTCCCAAACGAAACGGGACGTCATCAGATGCTGTGTAGCTCCGGATGCCGGGTGAGAGAAGATCGTGGAGCTGACGAAAGCCTGGTAGCGGTGACGTTGTGGCAGGTAGGGACGGACGGTGTCTGTAGAGATGTCAGCGTAGAGGACGACCTTGGTACCTGGAGCGTGAGTTGCTTCATTTTGAGCGCCGGGTTGTGCAGTAGCTTGTTCAATTCAGCGTCGTCGGCCTGATCAGCAGCTATGGCGGCGTAGTCAAGAGAAAGGAAGTCACAGCAGTGATGTTTCGGGAGAGGGCGTCTGCGGGGGCGTTGTCTGCACCTTTGATGTACCTGATGTCGGTCGTGAATTGAGAGATGTAATCCATGTGGCGAAACTGCCGTGGGGTGTAAGAGTCCTTGTTTTTCAAAAAGGTAGTAGTGAGAGGCTTGTGTCGGTGTATACACGGAAGTGACGGCCTTCAATGAAGTAGCGGAAACGCTTGACGCCTTGAAGATAGCGAGAAGTTCTCGATCGAAGGCGCTGTACTTGGTTTCGGCCGTGTTGAGCTTCTGTGAGAAAAAGGCAATCGCTTCCAGGCACCGTCGACGAGTTTTGGAGGATGGCACCGGTCCCGTGTCGGAGGCGTCCGTTACGATGGAAGTCTCCGCGTCAGGGGAAGGGAAAGACAACATGGCTGTGTCACTGAGGGCCTCTTAGCTGCGAGGAAAGCAGCGTCAGCATCGGAGTCCAGATCAGTGTGACAGATCGACCCCTCTTACAGGGTCTGATCATGGCGTGGAGTGGCTGAAGGAGTGAGAGAGCAGCGTGGGATGAAACGGTTTGTAGTAATTGATCATGCCCAGGAATTCTTTGAGTTTACGCTGGGTGGATGGCTTCGGGAACTGCCGAATGGCTTCACACTTCGTGTGGAGTGAGCGAACCTCTGGAGTTACAGTGTGGCCGAGGAAGGTGAGAGAGGTGACGCCAAACTCAGACTTGTCCGCGTGATCTGTATGCCGTAGTCTTGCAGGCGGGTGAGGACTGGTGAAGGTGCATGGCGGTGTGAGGTTCATCTGGGCTCGCGATGAGTAAGTCGTCGATGTATGCGAAAGGAAGGCAAACCTCGAAGAACCCGTCAATGAAACGTTGGAAGGTCTGGGCGCATTCATGAGACCGAAAGGCATCCTGACGTACTCGAACAGGTGCCGAAGGTGTGATGATGGCAGTCTTCGGGATGTCATCAGGGTGGACTGGGATCTGGTGAAAGGGCCTTGACAAGGTCTATGCGTGAGAAAATGTTGGAGCCGATGAGTTGGACGAGAAATCCTGGATGTTTGGCACGGGTATCTGTCCCTTTGGGTGTGAGAGTTGAGGGCACGGTAGTCTCCGCAGGGCCGTATGTCGCCGTTCTTCTTGGGGACGACGTGGAGGGCTGATGACCAGTTGCTGCTGCTGGGTCGCACAATACCTTGTCGCATCAGAGACTCGAACTCGCCTTGGCTTGCCGGTAGCGTTGAGGCGCTAAGCGACGGGCCTTGCGTGTACTGGAGGTCCTGTGGTCTCGATGTGATGCGTGACATGGTGTTTGTCGGGCAAGCTGGCTGAGTAAGTTGAGTCAGCGTAGGGAAAGATCTAAGAGGTCGGCGAACTGGTGGTCCTTTTGGATGACAGAGAGAGGCATGCTGTGTCCTGGCGCTGGTCGTGCTGTGGAGGAGATGGAGGTGAGTGGGTCAACCAACTTTTGACCCTTGACGTCCACCAAGAGGTGAAGTGCCTCAGGAAGTCTGCTCCAGGATTGCTTGGGAAACGTTCCCGACATAGAAGGTCCATTCGAAAGAACGTCGTAGGTGGAGATTGAGTTTCAAGGTGCGCCGTGTGTAAACAGGTATTTTGGTCCCGTTAGCGGCGAAGAGATGCAAGATTGGAGGTAGGGTTCGTAGATTGGCGGTCGCGGGGATGATACTGACATCGGCGCCGGTATCAATCAGGAACCTTATGTTGGAGTGCTTGTCGTGTAGGTGGAGCAGCGATGAGGATTGACGAGCAGCGCGCTGCACTAATACTCGCCTTTTTGGTTTTGACGCCTTGTATGAGCATGGGGCGTCACACTTCGAGGCTCTGTTGCCAAAGTTGATGTGGTACCAGCAGAGTCCCGGGCTTCTCGAGCGGGGACGGTGACTGGCGGTGTTTGAGGGGTGGAGGAGCGGGGTCGTTGGCGTACCTGGATCTGCCTGTTGAGAGAGGTGACTTCAGTCGTGAGCTGCTGCTTGAGGGAGGTGACCTCAGTCGTGAGCTGTGATACCAGCTTGGTGAGCTGAGCGAGCTGAGTGTTGTCCTGGGTCGTAACTGAGGACACTGTAGAAACCTGTGGTGTAGGGATGGTTGCCACAAAGTCGTCTGCTAACTTAGCGATGGCATCGGGGTCTAGGCTGTCCTTGACGCAGAAAAGTACGTTCTGTGTAGCAGGAGGCAGACGTTGGTAAAACAGCAGTTTGAACAACTCGGGATCGAAAGTGTTATATTTTTCTCCGAGTAGCTGCTTCATGCGATGCAGTAGGTCTGTAGGCTTCTCGTCACCCAACTCATCCTTGGAGCACAGCTCTTTAAGGCGGGTGGCAATAGAAGGCTGAAGTTTTGAGAGTAATAGCAGTCTTTCAGATCTTCATAGGGCGTGGTGGAGGTGGAAGCTTTTGAAATTACGTCAGAGACTTGTGGAAGGACGTCGAGAGCAGGAACTAGCGGCGTGGGTGAACTGGGTGAGCTTGTTTGTGATTTTGGATGCTTTGAATCCGCATTCCAGGACAGCGAACCACATGGACGGGTTAAGTGGAGAGAAAGGTGGCGCTCTCAGTGTCACTGCTGCTGCAGTGGGTAGGTTGTCGTCGTCAGGCATGGCGAAGTTGAGTGAAAGCGCAGGTGTGGACTGGACGGGTGTCCCAGTTGTTCAAGGAACGAAACACGGTTACGCAAGTAGCACTGGTGATGAGTAATCCACAGGGCGATGAGTAATCCACAGGGCGATGAGTAATCCACAGGGCGGTGAGTAATCCACAGGGTGGTGAGTAATCCATAGGGCGGCGAGCGGCGGCCGTGGAGTGAATCACGTTAACACTGTGGAGTTGAGGGTTGAGTAATCCACAGGGCTTGTTGAGTAATCCATAGGGCGGCGAGTGGCGGCCGTAGAGTGAATCACGTTAACACTGTGGATTGAGGGTTGAGTAATCCACAGGGCTTGTTGAGTAATCCATAGGCGCGGCGAGTGGCGGCCGTAGAGTGGAATCACGTTAACACTGTGGGGCTGCGCAGAATGCGCGTGAGGTTGTGCTGAGGGCGCAAGGAGGCGTCAGAGGGTGAAGTGGCTGCGCTGAGTGCACATAGGCCACTGAGGCGTATGAGGAAGCAGGGCCCGCGCTAAACACGCATAAGGCCGCTGAGGACGCGGTGAGCCGTCTGGAGGAAGGCAGCGGCCGCGCTAAATGCGCATAAGCCGCAGTGAGGCCTCGGAGGAAGCAGGGCCCGCGCTAAATGCGCATAAGGCCGCTGAGGACGCAGTGAGGCGCCTGGCAGGGTAGTGGCCGCGCTGAATGCGCATAGGCCGCTGAGGACGCAGTGAGGCGCCTGGCTGGGTAGTTGCCGCGCTGAATGCGCATAGGCCGCTGAGGACGCAGTAAGGCGTCTGAGGGCAAAAATGCCCTGAGGAAGGCACAGAAGGTGCCGGGGTTGGGTGGGAAACCTGTATAGGTGGCGCTACACGTAAACGTGTAATTCTCCCTATCCCGCTTACATCCTAGCAAACACCAGTGAAGCTGGAGGCTAGGAATATAGAGCGGGAGCAATGGGACGAATGCTTCCGAAGACGCAGGTCCCACGACTAGGAGAGGGGTGCTCTTTTGTCCAGCAAGGCATAGAAATTATATTTTCTATTGCCGAGATGGACAGCACCAGTTTAAGCCACCTAGAAAACCATTGCTACACTCCGGGTCACCATTTGTAACTAAGGTGGAGTGTTCATAGCTTTGGTTTAACTGGAATGAAGTATAATCATTTGGCCAGTTTTAGGTTATTTTATTTCACAAATTCTGGAGTATATATACAAATTTCATTTCTCCTAAATAATTGTATTCCAAGGTGTTATGCAAACTCTCGCCAAGACATGCGAGTTACACCAAGGATACTCCTTGGTGTGTACTGCTGATTTTACGTTGTACAGAATTGATATATAATGATAAGCTGATAACAATGCAAACACCTGATAAATATCATAACAATGATTGAAGATTATAAATAGAATAGTCCCCGTGCTACTCTGATTCTCTGTATAGACCGCACTGGCAGAGAACACGGAAACATGGAGACTGAAAGGGGTGACTTATTTAAGTCGCTACATAGCTACGTTGGGAGGTAAACAGTGACTGGCACTACATGCTGAATTTGGTCCGCTCCTACACGTGAAATAAATCAGAAATAATCACAAACACAACCAGACCGTGTAGCTTAGTCAAGCTCAAGCTCTAGTGAAAGGTAAACAAATTACTACGCCCCAGCTGATTTGAGCCATGGCTTCCAAAGGTATTGCTTATTATCATGACTAATACTCATTATTATATATATTATATGGTTGTGTTATTAAGTGCAGTTCTAGATACGTGTCACTATTTAGGTCAGTGTAGCACTGCGTGTCACCTTAGATAAGGGTGATTTAGGGTGTTGAGGTGACAGGGAGACGTAGCAGCGGCCACGCCAGAACACTAATAGTCACTATTCGAGTTCGACCAACATCAAGACTCTCCATATGCCTACAGGCGCTATTGGCTACAACGTAACAAAAATAAAATAAAAAAAGAATTATATCTTGCCCGCAAATTTGTCACGCAAATTGAGTCCGTTACATCCGAAGTCCGTTATATCGAGGTTTGACTATGTTTATCTAAGTGCTCTCTCATGTTTTTTGCAATAATAGATTCCAATAATTTACCCACCACTGACGTTAGACTTATGGGTCGATAATTTGACTTCAGTCCTCTGTCTCCCTTCTTAAATATGGGAACAACCATAGACCACTGTATACCTGGACTGTTCACGCGACAATGTTTTGAATTGCGGGGCTGCATAGGGGCCCCTGCGGACGCCGACAAAGAATAATAGTAGTGTCTTGAACTAAAAAANTATCGGGGGGGAAAGGACGAAACGTCGTACGTCTTACCTGTCGGGGAGTGGGAGAGAGACTGCCTTCTTGAGGATGACTAAGACCCGCGGGAAAAGAGGGGATGTTTGGATACCCTGAACTTGGCCTCTCCTGAAGAGCTTATAGACCCGAAATGACTAATTAAATAATGAAACAAGTGTATCTAAGAAAGGGCTGCCTATAATACAGTCCTGTTACTTTGATATAGAAGAATTTAATATGTTTAATCTAATATCCGAGGAAAGTGTTATTGAGGTTCGTTTCCAGCATACGAACGCGTCTTTTGGAGGGACGGGGTATGGAAGTTTGTATAGAAATTTGGTAGACTCTCAATTTAGCGAATAACTTTACTAACACATCCATGTATGACCGTGATCTTTCACTATGGTGACTATTTTGAAGGACATTAAGAATCTAGGAGTGTTCCTTGATCTGATAGGAGGGTGAGGGGAGGATGAAAAGTTTTGAACCTCTTAGTTATCGATGATCGCGAAATAAGTGTCCCACGAATGTTGACTCGTATCCGGAATGTCGGGGGGGGGGGTGAAAGGAAGGAAGGAAGGAAGGAAGATAGAAGTGAGAATGAGGGAAGGAAGATAAATTACACGAGAAAACTAAAAAATTGAATTGCTTACGGGACATAACCCGGGAATTGTATGATAATAATTCCCATCCTATCTCTTCCGAATAACGGGCATTACAGTAGTTGTAGTAGGTGGAGGAGTAGTAGTAGTAGTAGAAGTAGTAGTAGTTTAATGGGTGTAGTTGTACTAGTTGTAGTAGGTGGAGGAGTAGTAGTAGTAGTAGAAGTGGTAGTAGTATAATGGGTGTAGTTGTAGTAGTAGTAGTAGGAGGAGTAGTAGTAGTAGTAGTAGTAGTAGTAGAAGAAGTAGCAGTATAATGGGTGTAGTTGGAGGAGTAGTAGTAGTAATACTACTACTACTACTACTACTCCACCTACTACTACTAGTACAACTACACCCATTAAACTACTACTACTAATACAGGAGTAGACTCCTGACGGAGTCCCTCCTATTGTTCTCAAAAACTGTGCTTCTGTGCTTGCACCCTACCTGGTGCTGCCTGGTTACACCGTGCCTGGTCAAACTTTTCCCTCTTTGTCTATCTACTTCCACCTTTCCTTCTTGCTGGAAGTTTGCTCACATCCAACCTGTTCCTAAGAAGGGTGACCGTTCTAATCCTTCAAACTACCGTCCTATAGCTTTGACAATTCCTGCCTTTCTAAAGCTTTTGAATCTATACTTAATAAGAAGATTCTTAAGCATCTATCTGCTCACAATCTTCTATCTGATCGTCAGTACGGTCTCCGTAAAGGGCGATCTACTGGCGATCTTCTAGCTTTCCTAACTGAATCTTGGTCATCCTCCTTTAGGGATTTCGGTGAAACTTTTGCTGTTGCCCTTGACATATCAAAAGCTTTTGATAGAGTCTGGCACAAATCTTTAATTTCCAAACTACCCTCATTCGGTTTCTATCCTTCTCTCTGTATCTTCATCTTAAGTTTCCTTTCAAACCGTTCTATGGGGAGTTTTCTAATAAGCTCACGCTCAAGCCTGTTTCTCGCGCTCTCATATCCTCTGCCATTTGAGCGTGAATGATCTATCATTTACCGTAAATTTCCTGTACTTTTTCGGGACATATCAGAATTACCCTTCAATACAACAACTGAAACAGTTCTTAATAAAAAATGTAGTTTATCATTGTGTTTTTCAGCACATGAAGAAAATATTGGCAAAACATAGAATACTTGAAAACTCAATTTCTTAAAATCGTAATTTCATGGAAACAGCTTCAGGAAGTATGTACTTGTATGTAAGCTTTCGCCGAGTACCTGTTTTGGGTGTATATGTCTCTATTACGACGAAAATTTAACCAAGAAGTAATTTAAGTAATTGGCACCTCACCGAACAGTCCTCTATCGAAGACAATACATGGGTCTTGTTTACTTGTTGTCTTGAAAAAGAGCGGGCTGCAGGAACGCATGCATCCGCCGTTATCTGCCTCACCTGTGCCTTCCTGAGGAGACAGGTCAACTACCACGCCTGTAATAGCATCATAGGACATCACCAGGGCTCATAGTGTTCCCCAAGGGATCCTCGCAGCCCTAAAACAAGAACAAAACAAGACTCTTTCCCCCAGCCGTGGATAAGAAGAAGTGACTGATATCAGATCCCGACATCGGGATGGTTTCTTCGGAGATGCTGAACGCCACACTATTTCTTGGTTAAATGTTCGTCGCAAAAGAGACAGACACATCCAAAACAGGTACTCGGCGAAAGCTTACATACAAGTACATACTTCCTAAAGCTTCATTCAGCTTGAACGTGCAGTGTTTCCATGAAATGACGATTTTAAGAGATTGAGTTTTCAAGTATTCTATGTTTTGCCAATATTTTCTTCAAGTGCTGAAAAACACAATGATAAACTACATTTTTTATTAAGAACTGTTTCAGTTGTTGTATTGAAGGGTAATTCTGATATGTCCCCAAAAAATACAGGGAGTTTACGGTAATGATAGATCATTCACGCTCAAAGGGCAGCGGATGTGAGATGCGCGAGAGACATCTGGCGGCTTAGCTTTGAAAACTCCCCATTGCAGCTACTGTAGACGGACATTGTTCTTCTCCTAAATCTATCAATAGTGGTGTTCCCCAGGGTTCTGTCCTATCACCCACTCTCTTTCTATTATTCATTAATGATCTTCCAAGTCTAACTCAAAGCCCTATCCACTTCTACGCTGATGATTCTACCCTGCAATTTTCAAACGTCGTTTATTAGATGTCCAAACTGAACAGGAACTAAGTGATCACGGAGGATGCCACGGAGCGCCTAAGCTTATGATATTCTATAATTTCTGATGGGGCAAAGAAAACTTGTTTTGTTCAATGCCTCAAAACACCCAATTTTCACCTCATCTACTCGACAAAACCTACCAGATAAACTAGCCCTTTCTGCAAGAACACTCAACTGTCTCATTTCTTCTACAATGAACCTTCTAGGACTATCCTTTACTAAAAATCTGAACTGGAAAATACCTAACATTCTATCTTGCTAAAATCAGCTTCTAAGAAGTTAGGTGTCCTGTGGCATCTGCGTCCTTTTTTTTGCTCCTCCCAATTGCTACAATATATACAGGCCTTATCGCAACCATGTATGGAGTAGTCTCAACATGTTTGGGAGGATCACCATACAGCTCTCCAAAACAGGGTTGTAGTCAAAAGCTTTTCGTATCATTCAACTCCTCTCCTCTGACGGACTGGTCTTCAATCTTTAAATCACCGCCGCAATGTTACTTCTTGCTCCTCTTCTACCGTTATTCATGCTCGCTGCTTTCTGGAACTTGCTAAACTGCAGTGCCTTCCCCCCTCCGCGGCCTCGCTGCAAAGACTTCTACGACATTCTCATCCCATTTGTGTCCATCTTCTATTGAAAGAGTTAAATCACGTATCTTTACTCTTTCATCCTTCATTGGTAAACTCTGGAAACTCTCTTCATGTTCTATTTTCCACTTTCCTATGACTTAAAAATCTTTCAAAAGAAGAGAACAAGACACCTCACGAACTAAATGGATCACCCCTATTTTTTATTTATTTCTTTACTGTCGTCTTTATAGGGACTGGCAACTAATCGGGTCTTTGTGTTACCCATTTTTGTTGTGCCTGGCAGTTCTTGGACGTAAAAAAAAAAAGTATAATAGTAATAGAAGTGTTTAGTATAATGGGTGTAGTTTGTAGTAGTAGGAGTAGAGATAGTAGTAGTAGTAGTAGAAGTAGTAGAAGTAGTAGTAGTTATAGTAGTACCGTAGATACAGTGAAGTCGCACCTTGCAGTGAAGTCGCCAGGCGCCATATATACGAACTTATAGCATCACTAATGATTTTGTATGGGTAACTGAAGATGTTCAAACAGTAAGTTTTATATCATGATTGTATAATCTAACCTGTTTTCAGCTTTGTTGTATGCTCTGTATTTGCAAATATAACTGTTGCGGCATTTTGCTTCTCTACGTTTTTTCTTCGCGCTATGGCAGAACAATAAAACAGTAGCTTTCGGGCGACAGGACGCAGACTTGCAGATCTCAAACTTGAATATTAATTTATTTTAACGTTGGCAGAGGAATTTTATTATTAATCCAAGCATCTTCCGCAGATATATATATAAGGGGCCTCTTCAATTTTGCGACATTTCAAGAACCAGTTCACGCGAAACAAGAGTTCACAGGACGCTTCATTGAGACACGAAAAACTTGGGTCCGAGGACAACGCGCGTAGTGAATCTAGCAAAACCCGTGACCTTCTCCTACTCACATGAGAGGTGGGTAGCTTGGGTAGAGTTTGTCCAGTTTATAACAAAACAATGGTCGACTTGGGCCCTATTTTATTATCGTGAAGGTTGTCACGAATGCATGAGTCTCAGGAGAGGATGTCAGACGCATTAAAAGAGGCATACATGGTGGTGGAGGGCCTGCGTTCCGCGATCTTAAACGTGATATGACTACCTTCACATAGCAAGCTAGCTGAGTTCATATCCGTATCTTCGTTATCTCTACGCTATCTCTGTCTTCTTTGTATTCTCTCTGTTACTCTCGAATATAATATATCCTATCTCGTTATCTCTCTCACTTCATCGCTATCCTCTCGCTCTATCTCGCTACGTCTCTCTCTCTCTCTCTCTCTCTCTCTCTCTTCTCTTTAAATTGCCTCGCCATGCTGAGTATGGTTTCGTAACAAAAAACGGTTTTGCGTCCATTTGTGACACGCGAACAAACCTGGACCCAGAAACCCAACCCTGAACGAAAGAACTGGTTCATGCAGATTGGAACAAATGGAAGAGGCCCATAGAGGACTTGTTTTACTCTACTCTAATTTCCCTGAATCACAGAGTGGCTCAAACTGTTGGGTTAAAATTTAGCTGGCGACTTTACTGTAGTAGGTATAGTGAGGGTCGCCACTCGGTTTATTTTTTCATTTGTTCATTATAGCCCTAATAGACACAGTGAAGACACAAACTGACACAGACTCTCCAGATAGACCCTCTAACTTTCCTGAAATCATGGAGTACAAATGTAAGTTTTAAACGCCACCACAGGGTGTACAAAACAAAGAAAGTAGAACTGGGTTTCATGTTATCTCGGTATGGTACGTAGAAGCCCTTGGGGATACAAACATGCTACTGCATCCCAAAAATAAAATCCCCTTTAATGTAACATAATAAACAATAAATCCTAAAGTGTGGTAAATCTGAGTTTTTTGATATTTAGGTAATGTAATGGAGTACTGGCAACCCTGGGCCTTTTTGACATCGAGGCGGGGAAAACGCGTATTCCTTCTCCCATTTTCTTCAGTTTAACTCAATTACTCACCCGGCCGCCCCAGGGTGAATAAAGGGGGTAAGGGTTGTGTGGGTTTTTGGGTAAATGAAGGCGGGGAAACATTAAAACGGGTCAATGAAGGGTTTTAAATTTGGGTTGTTATTGGGCGAGGAGGAAAGACAACTGTGTTGATTAGGGTGAGGGGGAGTTTCGTACAAAGTTGTTCGTACCCGGGTTTTTTTAGTTTTCGTACACGATTTTGAGTTTTTCTACATATTGGTATCGCGTAACTGTAGTCAATTTTAACTCGAGGAGTGTACGAAAAAGACGGTTTTTTTTCGATAGGACCCAAAAATTTCCCCACCAATTGGGGGCAGGTTTTGTTTACCTTTGTATTCTAAAGACATTTTCTCCTTTTAGCTTTTTGTCGCAAACAATAGTTTTCGGGGATATAGAAATTTTAGGTGGGAGGGGGGAAAAGTCTCCATTTGTTTTCAAAAAGCCCCCCTCTTCCCCTCTTGTGACCTGCATGTTTTTTTTTCGGGGTAATTTTTCCTTTGGGACCGGGGGTGGAATTAATTCGGGGGTTTTTTTTTATTTTACTTTTTTTTTATTGGACCCCTTAGGTTTGTTAGGTTAGGCAAGGTTCAGGGTTTGGTTCGGTTCGGTTCAGGTTAGGTTTGGGAAAGTAAGGTAAACGAAACAAAAACGATGCAGGGGAAAAAGAAAGAGGGAGGCATTTTTCAAAGGGGGACTTATTCCTCCTCCACCTAAATTTTACATCTCCGAAACTATTTATTGCAGGAAAACTCAAAGGGAAAATGTCTCTTTGAAACAATAAAGGGGAACAAAAAACCCCTGCTCCCAATTGTGTAGGGGAATTTGGTCCATCGTAAAAATCTCCGAAAACGACTATATGGTTTTAAAAAAATAAAACTTTTTGGGGGGGAAACAACTTTTGGGGGTTTAAAACCCCAAAAATTTTTTGTGGAACCCCAAAAATTGCCCCCCCCGCCCATGATTAGAACCCCCTATTTCCCGTGGTATCAAAAAAGTGGGGGGGGCTTCTGTGTTTTTGGGGNCGTTTTTTTCTACGGTAGGGTACTGTAGTAGACTTGGGGGATACAAACTCATACATGATACAAAATATAAAATGCCATTAATGTAACATGAATCAATCAATAAATCCTATAATGTGTGGTAATATCTGAGTGTATTTGATATATTGAGGTAATGTAATGGAGTATCTGGCAACCCTGCGCTGCCTTGTTGACATCGAGGCTTGGAAAACGCGTAGTCCTCTCTCGCATCAGTTATCTTCAGTTTTAACCTCGAATTACTCACCCCGGCGACGTCCCAGGGTGAATAAAGGGTGAGTAAGGGTGTGTGTGTGGTTGTGGGGTGAATGAGAGGCTGGGAACAGGTTAAAACAGGTCAAATGAAGGGTTTAAATTGGGTTGTTATTAGTGGACGAGGAGGAAAGACAACTGTGTATGATTAGGGTGACGGGGAGTTTCGTACACAAGTTGTTTCGTACCCAGGTTTTGTTAGTTGTTTCGTACACTGATTTTGAGTTTTTTCGTACATATCTGGTATCGTTTCGTAACTAGTAGTCAAGTTCAACTCTGAGCTGAGTGTACGAAACGACGGTATTATTTTACGATAGGACCAAACTTCCCTACACAATTGGGAGCATGGTTTTTGTTTACCTTATTGTATTCTAAGAGACATTTTCTCCTTGAGCTTTCCGTCGCAAATCAATAGTTTCGGAGATATAGAACATTTTAGGTGGGAGGAGGAATAAGTCTCCATTTGTTTACAAAATGCCTCCCTCTTCCTCTTCTTGTGACCTGCATCGCTTTTGTTTCGGAGTAATTTTTCCTTGCGCACCCGTGGCTAGGAGATTAATCTCGGGGTTTGGTATTTTATTATACTTTTTTATTATTGGACCCAGTTAGGTTAGGTTAGGTTAGGCAAGGTTCAGGTTAGGTTCGGTTCGGTTCAGGTTAGGTTAGGTAAAGTAAGGTAAACGAAACAAAAGCGATGCAGGTCACAAGAAGAGGAAGAGGGAGGCATTTTCTATACAAGGAGACTTATTCCTCCTCCCACCTAAAATGTTCTACATCTCCGAAACTATTGATTTGCGACGGAAAGCTCAAGGAGAAAATGTCTCTTAGAATACAATAAGGTGAACAAAAACCATGCTCCCAATTGTGTAGGGAATTTTGGTCCTATCGTAAAAATTCTCCGAAACGACTATATGGTTTCATATAAACTATGTAACAACTTTTTGGTGTACGAAACAACTTGTGTACGAACTGACTGCAGCCCATGATTAGAACCCGTATTTCTGTGTATCATTATTTAGGGTGTGTGTCTGTGCTTGTATGACGCTAACTACCACGTGTACGCCTAACCACCCTATTAGAGCTGCCTGATCGTCTTATCACGCTATGAATCAGGCGCCATATCTATAGCCAACAAGAAATACGGCTAGTTGGCATTGCCGTATCTTTAGACGCAGGCACCCTAGGAACACGCCTGCCGTATCTCTTGCCGCGGCTATCTAAGTAAATAAAGTTTAGGGTATTATTTTGCACTAGGACCGAAATTACTTACACAATTGGGAGTGTGGTTTCTGTTTACCTTATTGGATTCTAGGGAACATTCTCTCTATGAGCTTCCGTCGCAAATCATTACTTTTGGAGAAATAGTAGGGTCACTTAGGGCGATTCGCTTCACATTAGGTGAAGGAAGTATTTTGAGGGTCTTATCCTAAGCATTTTGTGCCGCTGAATCCGAAAATCGTAGTTGGGTCACTCGTTAGCGGTAAGTTTTCGCGCAATTTGCAATTTGGGCAATTTGGCAATAAAATTGGCATTACAAATTGCAGAATGAGAACCAGACGTCGTAGAGACCTCGTTTTGGACTCAAATTGAAGCTTATTAAGAGTGCATAAAATGTTATTTAGTACTCCGTGGTTGTATCTGTTCGCATTACTGAACTATAATGGAAATTAGAGATAAGTGGAAAAAAATGGAAAAAAATATAAAAGGAATAATTTTGGCCTTAATTTCACATCAAAAGTCATGAAATGTTTCTGGCTGTATCTGTTCTCATAAAGGCACTACCGTCTGATTAATAGAAAATGATAACTTTTCTCTGACTGTCCCCTCATGGTCGTATTTTATGACATACGGTAATGAAATTTCGCAAATAAATGTACAATTTCATTGGCTATAATTTTAGAAATTAGCTATAAACCCGTAAATAAAATAAATTCATTTATTATATCGCACATTTTCCTTCCCAGGTCTCGCAATGAAATCGTGTGTCATTTGCGGTGCAACTAACGGAGATGTGGTCCTTCGACCTCGGACGCCCAAGGAGGATGTTCGGAGTATGCTGGCCAAGTGGGCTTCCTGCAGATCCTGAGGTCAGCGGGATCAGACGACAGTCCCTTGAGCAAGTTCTCCATGACGTACGTCAAGATGGTCCTCCTGCTTTTGAACTACACCAGGGCTGTGCGGACAGGAGACTGGGCGCTGCACCTGAAGACGTTGGAGGAGTTCGGACCGTTCTTCTTCGCCATGAATCGAAGCTCCCGGTTCGGTTCGTCCCGGTTTACGTGGCCATGATGCAGGACCTCCGCCTCAAGAATCCAAGAGCGTGGACGTACTTGGAGAAACACTGGGTCGTCCGTAAGTCGTTGGTACCTTTCACGTCCCTTGGCTGCGACCATGCCTTGGAACAGGTGAACCGGACTCTGAAAGGTGACGGTGGGCTTGTAGGGATCACGAAAAATCCCTCGACGAGGACCAAGTTCTTCTTGATCCAAGACGAACTCTTGGCAATCAAGGCCAAATCATTCGGAAGTTCTGCTACGGCATCAAAGCACCACAAGGACAAGCCCAGCGGTCACGAAGAAGACAAACGAGATGACCAAAGAGGTTGCTGGTCTTCTTCGCCAGCATAACCCCTTCACTCGCGAGAAAGCCCAACTCACCACCGTCCTTTCCCGCAAGGTTGTTCCAGATAAGATGGTTGGGACGCACTGACAAGAATCGAGGAGACTGGCAAGGAAGCTCTCTTGAAGTACGAAGAGGGAAGGATCAGGACTGCGCAGCAAAGTCCATGGGAGGTCCTGCATCGTCAGCCTCCCAAATACATTCAAAACGCTGGGCAAGAAGCCAAAGTTTCAATCGGAGGGAAGCAGGTGATTGTCACGGGATCCTCAGACTTCACTCGGCGCCTGCTGCTCGCCCTCCAACTCGACAGCAGTCTGGACCTTCGCACCATCATCTCCAACTATGAGCTCTCCCTGTTCCCTCTTGCCCTCTTTGACGACCAAGGCCACCCGCGGGTCACGAAAAAAAATCCCCTTCTCAGGGTTCTGGAGAAGATGACGCGGCGGTCTCCACGGCCTCGCAAACCCCTTCATCCTCTCGCGTGCTGGTTCTCGACGGGATGGCTATCCTTCAGCAGCACCCCGTTTCCGGCTCAGCAAACTTTAAGGACCTGGTTGGATCCCTCCTGCAGAGAGTTGCCCAACTGGGTGTTGGCTACGGGGAGTTGCACCTTGTCTTTGACAGGTACGACATCGGCGCGTCCCTCAAAGACAAGACGAGGGAACAGCGAGCCCGAGGTGGAGGATACGATATCGACATCCAAGCAGCGACGAGGATCAAAGCTGGAATGACCATGGCTAACATCTTGTCCACCAAAAGCAACAAGACTGCTATGACCTCTCTCATTGCCTCCCAAATCCAGCACCATTCATGGGGATTACGCGTCGTCTGCGCGTGGCGCGACAAAGCCGTGGCAACTTCTGGACCGGACGGAGCCAAGTTCGCTTCAGAACAAGAGGAAGCGGACACTAAGATGATATATCATCTCTCCATGCTCGACAAAGATGTGGAGGCAACCGTAGTTTCTCCGGACACTGACGTCCTCGTCCTCCTCCTCCGACACTTCCCCAAGATACCTCCCAACACGTGCCTCCAGCTGGGCAAGACGACTTTCAACGTTCAGCTCATCCACGATGAACTGGGCTCTCACGCGGATGTGATCACGTCCTTCCATGCTCTGACTGGTTGCGACACCACTTGCGCCCTCTTCAGGAAAGGCAAGTTGCAAGCTTGGCCTGTGTTCCAGGCGGCCGACCAAGCAAACCCTCGACGCTTTGGGTACACTCCGAAGCCCTGGTCCGCTGACGCAAGAGAGCCTGGACGTGCTGTGCCGATTCGTGAGCAGAATTTACGGATATACCTGCTCTCTGCCGCAGGCGAGGTGGACGGCACTTCAGAAGAAGAAGGTTGGAGCAGCACTGGCCCCTCCGACAGTCAACGCCACCACCCAGCACATTATGCGAGCCCAGCTACAGGCCGTCGTCTGGGAGGGGGCTGTGAAGAAGGAGTTGGTGACCCTCGACCCGACCAAGTACGGCTACGGACCAAACCTGGCGCCTATCCCTTCCACCCTGCCTCCCGCCCCGCAAAGTATCATGGATGGGATGCAGTGCGGATGCAAGACGAACTGCTCGACCAATCGCTGCCGCTGTCAACGCCTGCAGACTCCTTGTTCGGAGCTTTGCGATTGCTCCCCCGAGATGTGCATCAACGACGAGGAAGATGGGCATGAGGACGTCGATGGCGTAGACGACTAGATATTCGATTTTTTTCAACTTGTGAACGCTCGCTATCGCAAGTAAGGGATTTTTTTGTGTTCTAATTGTTATTTTCCAAAAATACGCGGAGGAGACTCGGTTTCGTTGTTTGAAATTTTGTGTTCTGGATTAATACTCGGGTCACTTCGGGCGGAAAAAAGGCTTTCGCTTCACCTTAGGTGAAGGAAGTATTTTGAGGGTCTTATCCTAAGCATTTTTCAGTTGAAATACCCTGTTCTACGCAATAATTGTACCCACCCTTGCACAAATTCGTTAATTAAATGTGTCCTAAGAACAATTGTTTGTTATTTTACTTTTTTTACTAATTAAAATTTAGTTTTTAATTATTAAGAACTCAGGCTTTAAAGTAGTCGTTCAGACCATTTCATCATTCCTGATTTAATGCAGTCAAATCATAGCCATTGACGAGTATATCAACAATACGTCGTCACTTTTTGTATCCAGTCAGCCGTTTTTAAATAATCCGCAATCAAAATCTGCAAATTCCCCGAGTTCTCAAAACGCACTCAAGATTTGCAGACGCTCAGGCTCAGGCTCCGTGACGTACCATCAGGGAGGCTCATCTTCCCGCGCTGATCAGAGGCACGTAAACACAGAGATAAATATAATATAGATTTTTTTTGCTATATGCCACATGCATGCATCCTTTATGGGTGCAGCATGCTTCCTTCCCACACACACGCCTGCACACCGACACCCTTCCCACACACACGCCTGGGAAATACTTTGGAACTCATCCTTCCGGCTTTGACTGAAATGAACTACCGCACTGTATTGTATGCTTATTATACTTCACATCTGTAAAGGTTCCAGCGTGCGCTCAGCCTTGGTTAACCCACACGACCGCTATGAAATATGAGGTGCCTCAAAAAATTCTAAGTCCAGTTAGGTTAGGCTAGGTATACTTTGTGGTTAAGGTTAGGTTAGGTTAGGTATACTTTGTGGTTAAGGTTAGGTTAGGTTAGGTATACTTTGTGGTTAAGGTTAGGTTAGGCTAGGTTAGGTATACTTTGTGGTTAAGGTTAGGTTAGGCTAGGTATACTTTGTGGTTAACGTTAGGTTAGGTTAGGTATACTTTGTGGTTAAGGTTGGGTAGGTTAGGTTAGGTATACTTTGTGGTTAAGGTTAGGTTAGGTTAGGATATTTGTGGTTAAGGTTAGGTTAGGTTAGGTATACTTTGTGGTTAAGGTTAGGTTAGGTTAGGTTTAGTTTTAGGGTTAGGTTAGGTATACTTTGTGTTAGGTTAGTTAGGTTAGGTATACTTTGGGTTGGTTAGGTTGGGTTACGTTAGGTTAGGTATACTTTGTGGTTAAGGTTAGGTAGGTTAATTTGGTGGTTAAGTTTTAGGTTAGGTTAGGTTAGGTATACTTTGTGGTTAAGGTTAGGTTAGGGTATACTTTGTGGTTAAGGTTAGGTTAGGTTAGGTATACTTTGTGGTTAAGGTTAGGTTTAGGTTAGGTATACTTTGTGGTTAAGGTTAGGTTGGTATACTTTGTGGTTAAGGTTAGGTTAGGTTAGGTTAGGTTAGGTATACTTTGTTGTTAAGGTTAGGTTAGGTTAGATTTTTACATATAGTGACTTTCATGATTTTTTTTGGGCCATAATCACTTATATTTGCTTCCCCCACCCAAAAACCCCGTATTCCGCCAGTTCCCCAGGCTGTTGGCTATAGGGGGAAGAAAAAAAGATAGGGGTGAAGGACTTCTTCCAAAGTTTTACCCACGCCTGCACACACGCCTCCTTCCCACACACACGCTTGCATACACGCCTCCTTCCCACACACACGCCTGCACACACGCCTCCTTCCCACACACACGCCCTGCAGACACGCTTCCTTCCCACACCCCGCCTGCACACCGACACCCTTCCCACACAGACGCCTGCACACACACACGCCTGCACACACGCCTCCTTCCCACACACACGCCTCCTTCCCACACACACGCTTCCTTCCCACACACACGCCTGCACACCGACACCCTTCCCACACACACGCCTGCACACACGTCTGCCACACCGACACCCTTCTTACACACACGCCTACTTCCCACACACACGCCTGCACACACGCCCTCCACACACGTGTGTGTTGTGTGTGTATGTGTGTGTGGTGTGTGCAGGAAGGGTGTTGGTGCGCAGGCGTGTGTGCAGGCGTGTGTGTGGGAAGAGTGTCGGTCACAGCGACAGATTCACTGTCTGACACCGAAGTACAATCGGTCATCATAACATTTGCCGACAGGTGTCAGACAGAGTGTCTGCGGGCGTCCCTGTTCTGACGTCATCAATAACAGTCGTAGCCCTGTTGGAGGGAAGATTTTTTTTTTCGCGCGCTTTTTACAAAAGTCGTGTTTTTTACGGAAATAAGGCCTGGAAATCAATATTTTGGTGGATTAGGTGTTTTGAATGTACAGTCAACATAATTAGGCAAAAAAAAAATGGGTCTGGACGACTACTTTAAGGCCAAAATTATTCCTTTTATATTTTTCCCAATTTTTTTCCACTTATCTCTAATTTCCATTATAGATCAGTAATCCGAACAGATACAACCACGGAGTACTCAATAACATTTTATGCACTCTTAATAAGCTTCAATTTGAGTCCAAAACGAGGTCTCTACGACGTCTGGTTCTCATTCTGCAATTTGTAATTGCCAATTTTATTGCCAAATTGCCAAATTGCAAATTGCGCAAAAACTTACCGCTAACGAGTGACCCAACTACGATTTTCGGATTCAGCGGCACAAAATGCTTAGGATAAGACCCTCAAAATACTTCCTTCACCTAAGGTGAAGCGAAAGCCTTTTTCCGCCCTAAGTGACCCGACTAAAAAGGACATGTGTTTATAGGGAGGCGAGAGACAAGTGTTTACGTCCGCCACACTCTTCTTCCTCTTGTGACCTGCATCGCCTCTGTTCTTCCCTTGCCGCGGACACTTTTTAATGAGGATTTGGCTTTAGTTAGGAGGTTAAAGCGTGGGGTTAGGTTAGATTAGTGAGTCAAAAGGTGGGGTTAGGTTAGTGTAATTTTCATATCTCCTATACACTCCTTCCAAAAACGTCTTATATCTCGGAAAGTAGTGATTTCCGACGGAAGCTCATAGAGAGAATGTTTCTTAGAATTCAATAAGGTGAACAGAAATCACACTCCCAATTGTGTAGGCAAATTCTGTCCTGGTGTAAACATTTACCAAGTATAGGATAACAAAATATATAAAACAATAGATCAATAGGCGACAACATGAGATCAGAATTTTTTTGAATTTTTATTTATTTATTAGTACATTTGTGTCCTGACTGTGACCACTGTTGCAGGTGCTGAGGTCACAGTCCCAGCTGGTTCTCTGCAGGGCATGTAGTACGGTACGGTACGATAATATTTTTCGTAATTCGTACCTCAGATAAATACAGTACCGTACCTGAATATTTGTATCGTACCGTACTAGTACGTTAATTTCCGTACTGTAATTTCGAACTATTTTTCGTACCCAAAAATATTTGACTTTCGTAAAGAAAATCAATAATTGACAAAATTACTAAGCATTTCCATTGTGATTAATATACACATACTTTTACAGGTACGTACAACACACAGTAACTTCTACCCATTTATCTCTATATACTACATACATTTCATAGTTACCTCCTAAACCCGAGACTTATAAAGCATTAACTATATAGTATATATATATACATAAATTAGGGTGCATTAATTTTATGTATTTCATGGTAAAAGCATGATGGCATCAACAATATCTTCCTTCAATCCCACGCCACTTTACTTATCTCCTTGACCTGAGGAGGCTGAGGGATAATCCCCATGCCACGTCCACACCCAGGCAGCTGGGCAGAAATTCTACCTAGCTAATGAAGTCACACGGTGGTGTTAATTAATGGGGTTAAATCTCGCTCACTCTCATTCCCCTACCCGCCCATCCACCCACGCCACGCCCTGACTCAATCATTCACCTACCCGCCCATTCACAAACTCTATCCCTCTCTTACTCACTAACCCATCCACGCCCTCACTCATTTCCTCAACACCCCTCCAACCCACTCACTCCTTCACCCACCCACACCCCTCACTCACTCACTTATTCACGAATCCACCCACGCCCTCACCTACTCACGCCCTACCCTCACTCACTCACTCTTCCATCACCAGTGACCATGAACGAGGTTGAAGTGAGGTGGTTATATATATATATATATATATAATATATTTTTATATATATATATATATATATATATATATATATAATATATATATATATATATACAGTCTATATATTAAGGTAGATAGGAACTAGACACATGGCCTGTTGAACTATAAATCATTATCCCCAAGAGTCCCAGGACCCTAGGTCAACACCCAGGCGTTGGATGGAAAATTCCTCCCTGGTAATGAGGTCACACGTTGGTGTTAATGGGGGGGTCAACTCCCGCTCCTTGAGTCCCTGAGCTGGAGTGAAGTCAAGTGATTTTTACAGATAGATATACATGAAAATAGATAGACAGTATGGATGGTAGCCTACGTACCATCCTACTGCTGGGTACGAAATGGTTCGATATAGTGAAAAAAATTTTACGTACGAGAA
>JACEEZ010016714.1:0-12500 GCA_016584305.1 Chionoecetes opilio
CGGCCCCCGGGAGGGGGGCCCTTAAAATCAAAACCCTTTTGCCATCTGGGTGTGTGGCGTGCATGTGTTTAAAAGGGGGCCCTTTTTAAAATTTTTTCATTAAAGTGGTTTAAATTTATCTAACACCTTTTTCTTTTTTTTTTTTTTTCCCCTTTCTTTTAATATTTTCGGCAGGTAATGGATACTAAGGGGGGTAATGGAAATAAGGGGGGTAATGGATCAAAAGGGGAGGTAAGGGTACTAAGGAAGGTAAGGAAATAAGGGAGGTAAGGGATACATAAGGGGGTAATGGATAAATAAGGGAGGTAATAGATACATAAGGGAGGTAATGGATACATAAAAGGAAATGGATTAAGGGAGGTAATGGATACAAAGGGGGGGTAATGGATACAAAAGGGGGGAAGGGAAAACCATAGGGAGGTAATGGTCGTCAATGAAAAAAAAAATTTGAGGCGATACAAGCGGAAGCGACTCACTTTTTTGTATTTTTTTCTTCACATCCCCAAGGAGGGACATTTTTCTCCCTCCTTTCTTTTTTTTTGTGATTGGAATTTTCCCTTTCACGCTTCAACAAAGTTATGTTTTTAAATTTTCTTTCTCAAAATACTTGGCCAGGATATTTTCCCTCTCTTTTTTTATTTACTCTTCCTGTCACCACCACCACCACCACTCCATCATCATCATCATCCTACCCCCCCTCATCATCATACTTTCATTTAATCTAACTTTTTTTTTCTTTTACTTTATCCCCCCATCTCTTTGTACCTCCTTCTCCCCCTCCTCCCCTCCTTCTATTCTCTCGCACATTCCTCTTTCTGCTACTTGAATTTAAAACCCCTTCCTTTCTTCACAGCTTCTTTTTCCCCTTTTTTTGCATGTCTTCCCCTCCTCCTCCTTTCCACTTTCTTTCCACTATTTCCGGGGGGGTTTTTATAACAGCGCCTCGACAAAACACAAGCATCCCTTCCGCCAAAAAAATAAAGTGGGGGGGGAGCGAAGAAAAATTTTAAATAAAACGCTCTGAAATTTTTACACCAACGAGGTGAGGGGAGAAAAATCATTTCCTTTTTTCTCTTCCTTCCTGAAATTTTACTCGCGTCCCTGACCTTGATCTTGATCTTGACTTTTTTTTGGGGAAAGTCACCCAGCAGATGCTGTCAGTGAAGCCTTTGGCCGGCGTTCTCCCACACGTAATCTGGGGAGAGAAGCAAAAGGGGAAGCAAAACTAGGGATTTCTTTTTTCCCCTTTCCTCTCTCTGCACACTTTATAGGGGCCCCCCCATCACTGAGGGCCCCCTGCCTCTCATGCCTCTCCTACTGCTCTCCAAAAAATTCTCCAAGAATTTTTTTACACTCTCATCACACGACTTCACTCCTCCACTCAGCACACAACCCCCCAGGTACCCCCATCTCCACTCCCCCTGCCTCATTCTCTCCCTTCTTCCACTCCGACATCCCCTACCACTACCCCCAAACATCTTTTTTCAGATACTCTCCCTTTCACTTCCACATCAAGTGCTCCCGGTTTCATCCCTCCTTCACAACATCCACACCCCTTGCCCCCACCATTTTCCATCTGTACATAGACTATTTACTCCGCGACTTTGTCCTGGCTTAAAGGTGGGGCCCCTCCAAGCCACCATCTAGAACCTTTCATCCCGGGCGGTCCTTTCTCCTGTCCATTCCAGTTGTTTCTCACTCTTTCCCCCTCTCCATTTTCTTTCCCTTTTTCCTTCCACCCTATTTATTTCCTTTTGGGGCATACACCCAAAAACCCAGGTCTCATATCCTTTTCACAAAACATCCAGTTAAGGGTCCAAATCTTTCCACTTTTTACTAGTCTTTTCATCCAAAACTTCCATACAATTCCCAGCCCCAAACCCTTGCTTGCCCATTTGTGTCACCCATTCGTTTTGCACCCCTAGCTCTGTAACCCAGCCCTTTGCTATCCTTTCTAAAAAAAGTGTCCATCCATTTCTTTTTCTAATCGCTTCCATGCCAAAATTTCTTTTGGCCCCTTTAAGGGGTTTTCCGTTTTTTTGGAAAAATTTCCATCGTAATTTAGAAACCTTTTTTCCAGGCCATACAAAAAAGGGGGGGTGCCCATAAGTTTTAACCCCCATAGTTGGCCCCAAATTTTTAAAAATGAGCCCCAAAGGGGAAATTTTTAGAGTTTTTAAAAGTTTATATAAAAAAGAAAATGATTTTTGTTTTTTTTTTTTAAAAACAAAAGTTAAGAGTCTCCCCATTCCACCAAATTGCCTTCTCCTTTGGCCTCTTAAAAGTCCCCTTCCCATACTCAGTCCGCTTCAGCTCTTTTGTAGCTCATTGTGGTTTTCCCAAAAAGGATCCCCAATCATCGCTACATCAGTACCTCAAAACTTCTCCCCAATTTTCACACCCAACCGTACGCTTCACTCCCTCCCATTTCCTCCATAAAACCCAAAAAAAGTGAGGAGAAAGGACACACCCTGTTTTTCTCCCTTCTTATTTTCCCCATCCGTCTGATCACCATACAAAATTTGGGCCCTTTGTTCTCAACATACTGCTTTTATTTTAACAACCCCTTCTCACTCATCCAAAAGGGTCTCCAAAAAAAATTACAAGCATTTTTCCCACCCCTCTGTCATACGCTTTCCAATACTAAAAGGCTAATATTTCTTTCTTCCCCCCCTTTTCCCTTTTTCTCTCAATCACTTATTCCTACAAAATATTTTCCTCACCCCTCCTTTTTTTTTCTGAATCCTTTGCTCTTTAAAACCCCTCACCTTATTTATTTCCAAACTTCACCTGTCTTTCATTCAGTACACCACAGAAAAATTTTCATACCGTGTCCACACGCTTTGGCCTGAAAAAAGGGAAAAAACCCCCTACTCTTTGCCTTTATTTTTGACCCCCTCTTCTTCCAGGAAGGCACCCTTTCCTCTCCCTTATGTCCAAAAAAACTCATGCTTCCCTCAATTACCCCTCACCCCCCTCTCTTCAATTCATTCGGGGTCCGTCCATTTCCAGGGGCCTTTCCATTTTTTTAGTTTTCTTACTACCCTTAATTCATCCTTCAATTCTTCATCCATCATTTTCCTCTATTTTCCTCCCTAAGGGGACGTTCCTTAAGTCCTACCGTCTCATTCACACCTCCAAATTCCTTTTCCCAAATCTTCTACGCTTGGCCATTTCCTTTTTTCCCCCCCCCTTAGTGACCCCATTCACCATATTTTTTTTACTTTCCTGTATGCTTACTCTCTTCTTTCCCCTCAAAAACTTATACCATTCCCTACCCCCTTCCTCACCTTTTTTTCCCTAAGTTCCTGATCACTTTTCTCTCTTCATTCACTTTTGCCTTTCACCAACATTTTACCTCCTTTTCTTTTCTTTTACTCTCCCATGCCCTTTCATACTCATTCTTTCACCACTGTTTGACCCATTCTTTTTTCCAGACTCCCACCTTCCCCATTTTACGTTTCCTTTTTTTTTCCCGGCCTTTTCGATCTCATTTTTCCACCACCTTTCTTGTCCCCCCCCATTTTCTCTCTTACTTGTTCTGCCTATGCTCTTTCTGCCCCTTTGTTTAGCTTTTCCCTTAACCATCCTCATTCATCTCATCCACACCTCTCTTTAGCCCTCAAACCATTCTTCCCAGCTTCCGTCCTCATTACTCACCACTTCTCTGAAAATCCCCGTCTGCATCTCTAAGCTTCCAACGTCATTCCCCTCCTCTTTCACGTTCACCTTTTTTCCTTCAAAAAACCCCTACTCCTTACCAGACGTTATGGTCACTCGCTAGGGCCCAGTTTTTTTCCCTCATCCCCCCACATCTTCTCACCCGTTTCTAGCCTTTCCCGGGTTTATTAAAAAAAAGTAATGGCAATTCATTCTCGGAAAGAAAATGGAAGGGGAAAAAACTTTACGTTCTTTTTTTTTTTTGGGGGGCTTAAATAACTTTCAATGGTCTTCCCCAGTTGTATTCGCAGATAGTGAGAGAGAAAAGAGAAAAAAGAAAAGAGAGAGAAGGAGGGAGGGGGAAAGGGGGGGAGGAGGAAAAGGGGAGGAAAGAAAAGAAGAGGAGGGGAGAGAAGAGAGGGGGAGAGGGGAGAGAGAGGAGGAGAGAGGGGAAAAGAGGGGGAGAGAGGAGGGGGAGAGGGAAGAGAGAGTAAAAAACCTCCATTCTTTTTTTCATTTCTTTTTCGGGGGAGAAGAAAAGTTTTTTTTACTCTCTCTCTCTCTCTCATCCTCTCTCTCCTCCTCATCTCTCTCTCGTCTCTCTCTCTCTCTCCTCCTCTTCTCTCTCCTCTCTCTCTCCTCTCGCTCTTTCTCTCCTCTCTCCTCCACTCTCGTCTCCTCTCTCGCTCTCTTTTTTTCATAGTATAAATAACACCACGGGGAAATGGGGCTTCTAAACTCTTGCAAGTACCGAGAGAAGTTACAAAATATGATGCGTGCCTCGAGACGGCCTCTTTCTGCCAAGCGGCCTTAGTAGTAAGTGTCCCTGTGAATAATTTGGCGTGGGCAGAGGGGAGGGAAGAAGGGAGTAGGGGAGGGAAGGAAGGAGGGAAAGAGAGAGGAAGGAGGGAAAGCGAGGGAGGGAAGGGAGGAGGGGACAAAGGGAGGAAGGAAGGGGAATAGGGAGATAGGAAAGGGTGGGGAAGTGAGTTGTGGCGAAGATGTACGTCTGAGGAGTCAGGGAAACAGGGGGAGAATGAAAGGGAAGAAGTAAAAATAGGGGACGAAAGGAGGTGGTGAGGGCAGTAGGAGAGAGGGGAGAGGAAGAGGATAGGGTGGAAGGAGGGTATATAAGGGTGAATGGGTGGGAAAATGTGGAGGATGAAGAGAGAAGGTGAAAGGAGCATAGGAGATTGATGATAAATGAGAGAAAGGAGAGGAGTAGTAAACATATAAAGACAGAAGGCATGAGGAAGAGGACATAACGAAAGAATGTGGGAAAGGAGACAGATATTGATTAGAGAACATGTTAAACAAATAAAAGATAAACATTAACGCCTGCTGAGTGACTTTTCTTCGACAGAAATTCGCTTTCATTTTTGCAATTACAAATATATTACCTTCCATCACAAAATTAATAAGTACAAAATCCCCCTTTATAAATTACCTGAATAGGATTAGTTGGCTCTGAGGTTGGGCGAATCGGTGCATAATATTACACTCTCTACTCCCTCTCTCTCTTCCCTGCGCCACATTTTCCCTCCCCTTCACCCTATCTGCCTCCTCCACTCTCCTCCTTCGCCCTCCCTCATCGATACCTCTCCTCCTAACCTTCCCCTCTCTCCCCCTCTTCCCGTCCCCTCATTTCTACCTCTTCCTTTCATTCCTCCCGGTTTTCCCCCCTGGCCTCTTCAACGCTCTTAGTAACGCGGCTCAGGAATAGTTTTGTTTTGCGGGAGGATTAAGGGGCGTTCCCTGCCCGATTGATTCTTTATCGCAGTATAACGACTGTTTCCTCCATCTACAATTTTTTTTAGTGTTACACGTCCACGTATCATTGGCATAATTACCTAAGATACGTACACTTTAAGCTTCTAAATATTAGTACATAAGAAAAAGTGCATGTATTAGGTCTCCCCAGAACCGGTAACTCGTCCATTCGTTTGAGGAAAAAAAAAGAGAGAAGGAAAATAAGAATAAGAATAAGAAGGAATACTTTACAACAGCATTATCAGTCCAGCCAGCCAGTCAGTCAGTCAGTCAGTCAATTATCAGTCCATCCAGCCAGTCAGTCAGTCAGTCAGTCAATTATCAGTCCATCCAGCCAGTCAGTCAATTAATAGTCCATCCATCCAGCCAGTCAGTCAGTTATCCGTCCAGCCAGCCTGCCAGTCAGTCAGTCAGTCAATTATCCGTCCAGCCAGCCAGCCAGTCAGTCAGTCAGTCAATTATCAGTCCATCCAGCCAGTCAGTCAGTCAGTCAGTCAATTATCAGTTCATCCAGCCAGTCAAGCAGTCAGTCAATTATATATCAGTCCATCTAGCCAGTCAGTCCGTCAGTAGTGGGACAAAAAATCTAGCTTATTAATCAGTCAGTCAGTCGATTAGTGAATGAGCCCAAAGAGTCCACCGGGTACTGGTGAAGGCAGAATAAGAAATGAGTTCATCTCAAAGTTACCAATTCCCACTCAACAGCATTACGCGGCGCAGTAAAGTTCAGAAATTTTTGAAAGAAAACTTATTTGAACTTTCACGCCACAAAATCATAAAAACACTAGATAGAAATAAGAATATAACGATTCCTCATTTATGGTAGTGTGTAATGAAGGAAAAAACAATGACCACTTTCTCTAACTAAAACAACATCAACAACAATAACAACTACAACTAATAATAATAAATAATACCACTAATGATGTAAAAACAGGAAAAAAATATCACGATTCATCATTTATAGTAGCGTGTAATGAAGGAAATAGATATGATCACTTTCTCTAATACAAACATCAACAACAACAACAACAACAGTTACTTCTACTACTACTATAAGTCTATTCAATCTTAGAAGGCGGAAGAGCTCCTCCCTTCAGGAGATGGAGGTTGGGCATCTTGACTCCGTCGATGCTGATTGGCTGATAGTATCCATGAGTTTGCTGTCTTGCCGTGACAGTGCTGGCCAAGGCAGCTTTGGGGCTCCCATGGGACGAAAATCATTCGATACGTTTTTCAGTGACTTAGTTTATATTGCAATATTT
The DNA here is from genome assembly GCA_016584305.1 of Chionoecetes opilio. NCBI lineage: Eukaryota > Metazoa > Arthropoda > Malacostraca > Decapoda > Majidae > Chionoecetes > Chionoecetes opilio. The sequence goes on from JACEEZ010016714.1 coordinate 6,696, forward strand.
TATACAATTTAATATTATCATAATATTGCAGCAAGGAAAACGCGGTCACATGATTATTATCAAACATAAAAATATGAACACATGCATGATGTATGATTAACTCAAGATTCCTAATTTCGGTCCAAAGTCCATGTCAATCTCAATAGTCGAACGCAGTTGACCGCGCCAAATTAGTGACCTGACCTATAATAGCATTCCACCCTTCCTCCTCCTCCTTCTCTTCCCTCTCGTGTGTGTGGGGTGTGTGTGTGTGGTGTGTGTGTGTGTGTGTGTGTGTGTTTTGGGTTTTATGCCAATGCGTAACAGAGTCAGTGCCACAGGTGCACAAAGATAAAGAAAAAGTTGTGAAGATGAAAGAAGCCCCTATTATCAGAACAGACAAAAAAATAAAGATAAAATTGGGGTTGGAAAACATCCGGGGGTGAGCAAGTGGGGACCATTTTTTGCCCCGGGGCCGTCCTGTCAACGATGCAGGTCACGAGGTAACGTGGAGTGCACAACCCCAAAACACACACATACCCCCACCCTTTTCGTACATAATAATTTTATTTTTTATATCGCAGCTTAAAAAATAATATAGAAGAACGGGAAATGGGGCTGGTGACTGATATAAAATGAGGGAGGTAGGGGGGAAAGGAAGGACAATGAAGGTTATAACGGGGTCAGTGTACAGGTGTTTAGCCGGAGGTCATTTTGGTGGTGGCGAGGGGGGTGGGGGGGACATGGAGGGGGAAGAGAGAGAGAGGGGGAAAAGGGGAGAAAGGAGAAGAGAGGAGAGAGGGAAAAGGGGAAAGGGGAGGAGAGAAAAAAGAGAGAGAGAGAGAGAGAGAGAGAGAGAGAGAGAGGAGAGAGAGAGAAGAGAGAGAGAGAGAGAGAGAGAGAGAGAGGAGAGAGAGAGAGAGAGAGAGAGAGAGGAGAGGAGAGCGAGCGAGCGAGCAAAGAGAAGAGAGAGAGAGAGAGGAGAGAGAGAGAGAGAGAGAGGAGGAGAGGAGACGGAGACGCGGGAGAGAAGAGAGAAGAGGGGGAGAGAAGGAGAGGAGAGAGAGAGGGGAGAGAGGAGAGAGAGAGAAAAAAGGAAGAGAGAGAGAGAGAAGAAAAGAGAGAGATGGGGAGAAAAGGGGAAAAGGGGGGAGAAGAGAGGGGGAGAGAGTAAGTGGAGAGAACGAGAGGCGAAGGAGGTGAGGGTGTGCCCCAGGATACCTTCCTTCGAGGAAGGTGGAGGAGTCACCTGTGACCTGATTTTTTTTTGTGTCTCTTCTTCAACACAAAATTGAATTGAATATTTATATATTGATTATAACGGGACGGAAGGGCACCATTATTTCCCTTGTACTCATTAAATGAAAGCGAGAGAGAGGAGAGAGAGAGAGAGAGAGAGAGAGAGAGAGGAGAGAAAGAGAGAGAGGAAGTAGAGAGAGAGAGAGAAGAGGAGAGAGAGAAGAGAGAGAGGGGAGAGAGAGAGAGAGAGGAAAGAAGAGAGAGAGAGAGAGAGAGAGAGAGAGAGAGAGGAGAGAGATGAAGAGAGAGAGAGAGAAATAGTAGCAGTCCTCTCCACCCCTCCTTAATTATCTTCAAAAAGCATACCACACCGCCCACCATCCTACCAGCCAATCTCAGGTGTTTAGGGGGAGGAGGGAAGGCGGGGCTTCTTCCGCCTTTCAACAGCGGATAGACTATACTAATGATGTAATTATTCCTACTCTCTAGCGTTTCACCGTCTGTCTGTCAGTCTTCAGGGAATTCAACCCTAATGCACCGTCGCCTTAAGGTCCTCGCCTGCCCTGTACGACCCGAGGATAAATTAATTTCGTGACGGCATCTTTTAAGTTCTTGGCGAAGGCAGGGCGGCCAAAGGAGGGCATTTTACTCCTCCTCCACATTACTCCAGGGTCCTCACAGAACACATCGACTTAAAAGCATTCCTCCTCCTCCTCCTCCTCCACCTCCTCCTTCTCTTCCTCCTCATGCAAAATAAATCGTTAACTGAAGTACAGCAGGAAAAGGATTTAGGTGTCATCATCAGTAATGATCTGAAAACCAGTCCGCATTGCCTAGCTGCCAGTAAAAAGGCAAATATGATGTTGGGCCTTATTAAACGTAGCTTTGAACATAAAACTCCGAAAGTAATGACACAATTATACACGTCCTTGCTTAGGCCGCACTTGGAATATGCCGTTCAATTTGGTCGCCTGTTTTGTAAAAGATCAAGCCAAAATTTGGGAAACAGTGCAAAGAAGAGCAACCAAACAAATTCCGTCTCTGCGAAATTCATCTTATGAAGAGAGGACTGCGGAAACTTAATATGTTTTCCTTAAAGGATCGTAGAATCCGTGGGGACTTGGGTAGAAACCTTTAAGATCCTAAAAGGTTTTGATGTCCCTTTAAACAAGAGAACCTATTCGAGCTTTCAACTCAAGTGACAACAAGAAATAATGGTTTAAAAAATAAACGGTCAACGTTGCACACCGATCTCCGTAAAAATTATTTCAATGTTAGAGTCGTTGAACGATGGAAAAAGTTACCAGCAAATGTTGTCGGAGCCAGCACAATAACTGCATTCAAAAACAGACTTGACGCGCACTGGGAAAGAAAATGGGTATTGATAGTGCGAATTCGTATCTAGTCCCCCGTATCGATTAGTTGTAGGGTAGTGGTAGTTGTAGTTAGTATTTTTCATATCCTATCATTCTACACTACGAAACTTCCATGTTTCCTATCCTCTTTAGGGACATGGTATCTTTTCCAACTGTTTTCTTACAAGTAGTTGATAGTTAGTAGTATGTAGTTCAGGGAGTACCCTCGCCCATGGGGGCCAATAGGTCTCCTTTGGGATCTGTTATTCCTATGTAATCCTCCTCCCTTACGTCTCACTCTTTTCCCCTTCCTTCTTCTTGTCGTTTGTAAGCCCTCTCCTCCTCCTTCCGCTATAATTTTATCTCATTTTGTTGAAGGAGTTTCATTAACTTTCTTTTTTCGTCTCGGACATGTACATACAAATCGCAATCCAAAGTATGATTCCATGCCTTATCGAATTCGAGGTTGGAACGAGGCTGAGTTTCCAAACTTTCTACCTTTACCGAACCCCGCCCTCCCTCTCCCCCCAAACCCTTCCTGTTGTGAGTGGTGGAACGTATGTCATTCCTCAGTCAGAATATTTGAATAATTTGTTTTGCTAACACACCCCACACACACACACACATGTATACCTGGGTAACTATCTTCACTGTCATTCATCACTGGTAACATAGCTGCTTCCTCAACAAGCGATAATACATCCCAAACCCCCCTACCCCTCCCTTTCCCCCACCCATCCTGCCCCCCCCCAATGAATCCCCTGATGTGCATGCATTATGAAGCCATAATGAACCACAAATCATCACAAATCGGCAAAACCACTTTAACCCCCCGTTGACTTCAAATACATTCTCTTAAGAGTCCATTAGGCTTACGTGACCCATTAACAATAATGTTATATTGACGCATACCATGATAATTTCCCGATAACTAACCTTTATGCTGCTATAGGCTATATTATATCATCAATAATTATCCCGCCTTCTATTTTATAAGCTACACCAAAGTGTTTTATTATCGTGAATTATGATTTTTTTTCATGTTTATTACTTCAAAAAAATACTGGAACCCACACTTAACCAAACATAATCACCCTACAGTTTGTTTGGGCGAAAACTTTANCCTCCCCTTTCCCCCCTTCCACTCCCTTCTCTCCTCCATGCAAAATAAATCGTAACTGAAGTAAGCAGGAAAAGGATTAGGGTCATCACAGTAATGATCTGAAAACCAGTCCGCATTGCCTAGCTGCCAGTAAAAAGGCAAATATGATGTTGGGCCTTATTAAACGTAGCTTGAACATAAAAACTCCGAAAGTAATGACACAATTATACACGTCCTTGCTTAGGCCGCACTTGGAATATGCCGTTCAATTCTGGTCGCCCTGTTTCGTAAAAAGATCAAGCCAAATTGGAATCAGTGCAAAGAAGAGCAAACCAAACAAATTCCGTCTCTGCGAAATTCATCTTATGAAGAGAGACTGCGGAAACTTAATATGTTTTCCTTAAAGGATCGTAGAATCCGTGGGGACTTGATAGAAACCTTTAAGATCCTAAAAGGTTTTGATGTCATTAATCAAGAGAACCTATTCGAGCTTTCAACTCAAGTGACAACAAGAAATAATGGTTTAAAACTAAACGGTCAACGTTGCATCACCGATCTCCGTAAAAATTATTTCAATGTTAGAGTCGTTGAACGATGGAACAAGTTACCAGCAAAATGTTGTACGGAGCCAGCACAATAACTGCATTCAAAAACAGACTTGACGCGCACTGTATAAGAAAATGGGTATTGATAGTGCGAATTCGTATCTAGTCCCCCGTATCGGATTAGTTGTAGGGTAAGTGGTAGTTGTAGTTAGTATTTTTCATATCCTATCATTCTACACTACGAAACTTCCATGTTCCTATCCTCTTTAGGGACATGGTATCATTTTCCAACTGTTTTCTTACAAGTAGTTGATAGTTAGTAGTATGTAGTTCAGCAGATACCCTCGCTATGGACCAATAGGTCTCCTGGTATCTGTTATTCCTATGTAATCCTCCTCTTACGTCTCACTCTCCTCTTCTTCTTCTTGTCGTTGTAAGCCCTCTCCTCCTCCTTCCGCTATAAGTTTATCTCATTTTGTTGAAGGAGTTTCATTAACTTTCTTCTTTTCGTCTCGGACATGTACATACACTCGCAATCCAAAGTATGTATTCATGCCTTATCGAATTCGAGGTTGGAACGAGGCTGAGTTTCCAAACTTTCTACCTTACCGACCCCCGCCCTCCCTCTCCCCCCAAACCCTTCCTGTTGTGAGTGGTGGAACGTATGTCATTCCTCAGTCAGAATATTTGAATAATTTGTTTGCTATACACACACACACACACACACACATGTATACCTGGGTAACTATCTTCACTGTCATTCATCACTGGTAACATAGCTGCTTCCTCAACAAGCGATAATACATCCCAAACCCCCCCTACCCCTCCCTGCCCCCACCCATCCCTGCCCCCAACCATGAATCACTGATGTGCATGCATTATGAAGCCATATGAACCACAAATCATCACAAATCGGCAAACCACTTTAACCCTCGTTGACTTCAAATACATTCTCTTAAGAGTCCATAGGCTTTACGTGACCCATTAACTAAGTAATGTTATATTGACGCATACCATGATAATTTCCCGATACTAACCTTTATGCTGCTATAGGCTATATTATATCATCAATAATTATCTGCCTTCTATTTTATAAGCTACACCAAAGTGTGTTTATCTATCGTGAATTATGATTTTTTTCATGTTTATTACTTCAAAAAAATACTGGAACCCACACTTCAACCAAACATAATCACCCTACAAGTGTTTCGAATCTTCTGACTGAGCACCGAGATACCTTCCAACACTCAGGGCACGAGTGATTGGGAGACAGAGGAGAGGTGGGGGAGGATGTGGGGGGAAGAGGAGAGGTAGAGGAAGATGTGGGGGGAAGAGAAGAGGTGGGGGAGGATTTGGGGGAAAGAGGAGAGGTGGAGGAGGATGTGGGGGGAAGAGGAGAGGAGGGGGAGGAGTGGGGTTAGGGGTCTTATGTTCAGACGCTCAGCCCTGCTCCAACACCACTTCGTTAAGGGCTGAATACCCATCGTAGACTGTGAGTGTAGTACATTCTCTCTCTCTCTCTCTCTCTCTCTCTCTCTCTCTCTCTCTCTCTCTCTCTCTCGCTAATGTCGTTTCAGGGTGAAGG
>JACEEZ010016714.1:17500-37500 GCA_016584305.1 Chionoecetes opilio
TTAAGGGGTTTTAGACTTTGGGAAACCCCAATGGAATAATTTTTTTAGATTTGACAAATCCTTCCTTAGAAATTTTACATTAGAAAAAACAATGAGACATTGAATGTATATGTAGGGTTTTGCCATAAAAGGTTTAACATCGATATCAAAGTACTAATATAATAATGCCTGGTAGCCCAGCACCCCACTATTTTAAACCTGGAAGGGAGTTATACAGTTTTTTTTGGGTGATTTAGGTCACGAGCCCAAAATAAAATTAGAAAAACGTGGTGACATGAAACGGTCCCCCGAGATTTTTCCCCGGCGGGATTTTTGGTTTTAAAAAATGTAGGTTTTTGTAAAATCATAATAAAATGTTTCCTTTGGGTTTTCCAAAATGTCTTAAAGCCCCTTTAATACTTTTTAAATTGGTTAAAAATCCCATCTAGGAAAAAAAGCCGAGGGGGACATTAAATTTATATATATTTTTAATAGAAAATTGGTTTTAAAAGCAATTAGAAAAAAACCCCCAAAAAAAGGGGTCATCAAGCGGATTTTTTTTTTTTGGGACTCATGACCAATAACCCCCCTGTTATCTTATCGGTTAAGTATTGGCTGCTGCTTGTGTGTTCTTTTCTCTTTTCTTCTTTTCCTTCCTTTTTTTTTTTCCTTTTTTTTTCCTTTTCTTCCTTTTCCATACTTTTCTATTAACACTTCCCTTTCTCGGGTTTTTTGGGGGTTAATAATTTAAAAGGGGGGATAAAAAGGATGTTTAAAATGTGAAAAGAATAATTAATTGATGAGGGTGGGGGAGAGAGAAAAAGGAGAGAGAAGAGAAGAGGGACGAGGGGGAAGGGGAGAAGACGGGAGAGAGACAAGGGGGGAGGGGGGAAAAGGGAAAGGAGAAAAAGAGGAAAAAAAGAAGTAAAGGGGAGAGAGGAAAGAGCGGATTGAGGAGAGGGAGAGGGAAGAAAGAGAAGGGGGAGAGGGAACAAGGGAGGAGGGGAGAAAAAGAGGAGGAGGGGGGAAGAAAGGAAGGAAGAGGAAAAGAAAAGAGAAGAGGGAGAGGAGAGAGGGGAGGAGAAAGGAGAAGGGAGAAAGAGAAGGGAAAAGGAAGAGAGAGGTTTTTCTTTTTTTTTTCGAGATCGATCGGATGTTGGATAAATATTTGTTTTTTCCTGTTCGCCTCCTCGTCCTTCCTTCTTTTGTTTCCTTTTCCATTTTTATCTCTTTTTTTGCAGGATCCAAATAAGGGAAATAGGGGAGGCCCCCAATATTGGGGTGTTTTTTTCCCTCCTAAGGAAATTTGGATAAGACTTTTCCCCTCCCTCCCTCTCTCTCTCCTAATCTCTCTCTCCTCTCTCCTCTCTTCTCTCTCTATTCCTCTCCTCCTTGCTGGCAAAAATTCGGTAAAATTACTTAAAAAAAGGTAGAGAAAGGATACAACCACACACACCAAACCACACACACACACACACACACTCAAAAACACACACCAAACACACACATACAAAAACACACCACACACACACAGTCACACAAACACACCTAAAAAAATAAAAACAAACACACCAAAACCCACCGTCCGTGGGGCTCATTTGGTTAGGGCGCTGGATCATTCTGGGGCCGGCTTTCGTCCCAAGACCCGTCACTTCCGGGGGGTTTTTTACTGTAAAATTAAAGGCGGTAGCCCCCCTTGAGCAAGGGGGGGGGGGGGGGGGTGAGGCCCCAGGATTGCCAAAGATCAGAATAATGAGCTCCAAGTGCACGAGAGGATGAACTGGCGAACGCGAGACACACACCACATTGGTTTTTCTGCCGCCAAACACTGCTGTCAGAGTAAAAAAAGCGTAATACTTTTCAACATCACCTGAGCTAAATGCGTTTAATTTTTCATCACAACTGAAGGTTTTTTTTTTTTCATAAATTCAATCTTTTGGGAGGGTAGGGTAGGAAAAATTTTCAAAAAATTATAGTCGCACACACACCACACACACACACACACACAACCCCCACCCACACAAAATAATCAACTCTGAAACTTTAATGAAAAATATAAAAAAAAGTGAAAAGAAAAACCCCCAACAATCATATAGTGAAGCAGTAGAAAATTTTGGTAGAATAAAAAAAAGGACAAAAAAAACAAAAAAAGACCTAACTCCCAAAAAAGACAGCAGCAGCAGCAGCAGCAGCAGCAAAACAACAGAGCAGCAGTAAAAAGAACAGTGAAGGGGAAAAAATCAGAAACACGAGGAAAAAAAATATGGATCAGGAAGGACAGCACCCGAAGCAGGATTTTATTTGAGGCATATTGACGAGGCAGTTGAGAGAGAGAGAGGGGGGGAGGGGAGAGAGGAGGGAGAGAGAGGGGGAGAGAGGGCGAAGAGAGAGAGAGAGCGAGGAGGGGGGAGAGGAGAGAGAGAGGAGAGAGAGGGAGAGAGAGAGAGAGAAGAGAGAGAGAGAGAGGGGAGAGAGAGAGAGAGAGAGAGAGAGAGGGAGAGAGAGGAGAGAGAGAGAGAGAAGAGGAGGAGAGAGAGAGAGAGGAGGAGAGAAGGGGGAGAGAGAGAGAGAGAGAGAGTCTTCCAACTCTTTTCTTTACAGTGTTGACATGTAAAAAATTTTAAATTTTTGAGATCCTTCCCCACCGTCAAGGCCGTGTGTGTGTGGTGTGGTGGGGGGGGGGGAGGTAGGAACAACCCCGCCCAAGACGTTTTTTGTGAGGCTGCGATGGGGAAATCTTCCCCCCCATGGTTCACGTCTCCCCCCCTCAGCCCCCTTTATTCTCCCCCCACCCTTCCTCTTCCTTCACTTTTCTCCATCCCATTCCTTTGCTTTCCCTCTTTCTTTTCCCTTTGTTTTTTTTTGTGTTTCATTTTTTTTTCCCTTTTTTTATAGTTTTCCCTTTTCCCTCCCTTTTAGTCTTTTCCCCCTCCCCCCCCCCCTGAAGGAGCCCCCCACCCATCACCAAGAAAACGGAAACAAAATTTTTTCATGTCGCGTAAAAGTTTTTTTTCGTTTAAAAAAAGAGACGGTGGAAAATTATTCTGTTTACGTTGTGCGAAAAATATTTTTTCTGCTGAATGGACGGACAAATACAGGGGAAAAAAGGGCAGAAATATAGAGAAACAAAACAAGGAAGGATGGGCTGATGGATGAAAGGAAGGTTTATTTTTAAACCCTGGGATGTATATTTACTTTTGTCGTTTTTCCGTTAGTGTCATTATTTTTGTTTTTGTTTTTGTGTTGTTGGTTTTGTTTGGGGGTTTTCCGTCTATGCATATTTTATTTTTGGGTTTTAGTTATGTATTATTCAATTTTTATTCTATTAGTCTATTCTTAGCCTATTACCGTCACCACACCCCTGTAACAGTGTGTGTGGGTTTGGGGTGTGTGTCTCCGAGGGGTGGCGAGCGAGGCGCCGTCCCCCCCCGGTGTCGGTGGGGGCCTACTTCCGTCCCCCCCGGCGGAACATACGGCCACGGGGGGCCAGACCGCCTACCTGCTTGCCGGTGGCCCCCGTCGCCGAAACCCCGGTGAGGCCCCCAGGAAGGGGGGGGGGGGGAAAGGGAGTGGGAAAAAGGATGGAAGGGACAAAGTTGAGGCTACGGGTTTTTTGGAGGGGGAGGGAAGGGACACAGTTGAGGCTCCGGGGAGGGTGTGGAGGAGGGAGGGAAGGGGACAGTTGAGGCTCCGGGGAGGGGGTGGAGGGGAGGGAAAGGGACAAGTTTAGGCTCCGGGAGGGTGTGGAGGAGGGAGTGGAAGGGGGGCCGTTTAGGTCCGGGGGGGTGGAAGGGGAAAAGTTTAGGTTCCGGGGGGGGGGAAGGGAAAGTGAGGTTCCGGGGGGGTGGAGGAGGAGTGGAAGGGACACAGTTTGGGGTCGGGGGGGGGTGGGGAGGGGTGGAAGGGAAACCCGTTAGGTTTGGGGTGGGAGGAGGAGTGGAAGGGACACAGTTGAGGCCGGGGGGGGGAGGGGGTGGAAGGGACACAGTGAGGGTCCGGGGAGTGGAAGGGACACAGTTGAGGGTTCCGGGGGGGGTGGGGGGGGAGTGGAAGGGACACAGTTGAGGGTCCGGGGGGTGGAAGGGGGCCAGTTAGGTCCGGGGGTGGAGGAGGGGTGGAAGGGGAAAAGTTGAGGTCCCGGGGGGGGTGTGGAGGAGGGAGGGAAGGGACAATTTTAGGCTCCCGGGGGAGGTGGAGGAGGGATGGAAGGGACACAGTAAGGCCCAGGGGGTGGGGGAGTTAGGGAAGGGACACGTTGAGGCCCCGGGGTGGGGAGGAGGGGGTGGAAGGGGCACATTAAGGGTCCGGAGGGTGGAGGAGGGTGGGAAGGGAACAGTTGAGGCTCCGGGGGAGGGTGTGAAGGAGGAGTGGAAGGGCACAGTGAGGGTCCGGGGGGGTGGGGGAGGGAGTGGAAGGGACACAGTTGAGGTCGGGGGGGGTGTGGAGGAGGGAGTGGAAGGGGGAAAAGTGAGGCCGGGGGAGGGTGTGGAGGAGGGTGGAAGGGAACCCCCGTTTAGGTCCGGGGGTGTGGGGAGGGATGGAAGGGACCCCCAGTTGAGGTGGGGGTGGGAGGAGGGATGGAAGGGGCACAGTTTTAGGCTCCGGGGAGGGGTGGAGGAGGGAGGGAAGGGGGGAAAAGTTGAGGCCCCGGGGGGGGGGGAGGAGGGGTGGAAGGGACACCCCGTAGGCTCCGGGGGAGAGCGTGGAGGAGGGGGTGGAAAAAGGGAAAAGTGAGGCTCCGGGGAGGGCGGGAGGGGGTTGTAGGGGGCGGGGGAGGGGGGGGAGGGGAGAGGGGCACAAAAAGGTGAGGGAGGGAAATAGATGACCTGGGGCAGGGGGACGGGGGGCTAGAGGAGAGGAAAGGGCAGGAAGGGGAAATCAGTAACCAGAGTCCTAAAATGTAAAACGGTCTCTCCCCGGACGGGAATAGATTAGCAAGGCCAAGATAATTGGGGCCCGTATATTAAACCTTCCCCCCGGGTGGCGATCCCCTGCCGATGCGCGCCGGGCCCCAACGCCAGCCTAGGAAATCCTTACTTGAAAAACACTGGCTTCCCCCCAACCTGGCGAACGCCGGGGTTGGGCGGAAAAAGTGAGTTTTCGCCACCGCAACCTTCTCCATTCTCGTAGACTCGCGGAATGGCGCAAAAAATCGCGGAAAATTCAAGTTTGCTAATTACGTCGCCCACCCGGCTACGGTTGACGTGCTGGCTCTTTTGGGGCCCAAACCCTATATCCACTGTGGATAAGGGGGATGCTCTTGACCTCTCATATTGAGGGCATAGATGACAAAACTACCAAGTTCTATGCCGTGTTGCACTTGCACTACTCTTCTAGACAGTACTATGTTTAATCATTAAAAGTTCTTTTCCTGAAAACGTGCCAATATGCTATGTTTCCCTAAGGCAGTTTGATTTTAAACCATTTCATTATTTAGCACCTAACCGTAAAAAAGATAGGGTATTTTCGGTAGTGGGCTTCCAAGAGTCTGGATTCTTACCTACTATCGTGAGAATTTTATTCATTATAATTTTTTGAACCCCCTTTTCCCCAGGGTTTGCAATCGAAAAAAAAATTTGTGTTACATGTACTACCGACCGTTTTTCAGCCATAAACTTTTAAGTTGGTTAAATTGATTAGGTTAGGGTGGGTTTTGGGTTTGAAACAGATATAAAAAAAAAAAAAAATGCAATATATGGCAGTGCGAAGGGGAGCAATAAGGTTTGGGGGCGGGGCGGGGGGGGCACTCCCACACCTTAAAAAAACATTGATTTCCCAAAAACTCCCAGATTCATTAAAAAACACATCAAAATTTCGGGAAAACTAATTCGCCCTCAAAATCAGTAAATCCCACTTCCAAAAATTTACCAAAGTAGTTCTGATTTTTTAAAATTTTAAAAAACCGCTCACTACTTATCTAACGTGCAACAATATCATATTTCCAGTGTGATATTAAAAAGATCAATAAAAAATTAACCTAAAATCAACGCGATCATATATTCCCAGATTTTGTATTATTAAATTTAATTTTCCCCCGTTTTAAACCTAACATGGAAAAATGATCTACTTCCAGTAAAAATTTTAAAAGGGATCACACTTTGAAGGGGGGTTTGGGGCTTGTTGATGGTTAAAATTAGGGTTGGGTTGTGGCCAAAAGGTGGGGTTTAGGTTTTTTAAATTTTCCATCCTATGGGGTTAAAGAGTTTCGTCCAAGTTGTTTCTACCCTTTTTTAATGTTTCGTACACTTTTTTTTTTGTTTTGTTCGTACATACTGATGCCCCTTTTCGTAACTTTTAGTAGTAAAGTTCAACTCTGACTGAGGTACGAAACGACTATGGTTTCATATGACTCGAAAAAAATTTTTGGGGTTTTTTTTTTATAATCTACTTTTGTACGAAACAACTTGTGTCCCGACGATGCCCCCCGCTCCTTTACCCTCCTTCCTAAAAAGCATTTATATTCGAAAGTATGATTTGCGACGGAAACTCATTGAGATAATTTTTCCCCAAATCTTTTAGGAAAACAGAAACCATTCTCAAACCTAACATCCCCCTTAAACATATGCAAAACGCATATACTTCCATAGTTATATGAATAATTGAATATCTTCACCATTTAAACCTAACCTCAAAAAATCTATCGATACTTGCCGAGATAAAAATCATTAAATATATTTCACCACTTAACCAACTGCTACACACTATCAAACTTTTAGTAGGGGTTAAAATTTTTTAAATATGTTCCCCCCTTAACCAAACCTGCAAAAATCACAATATTTCCCAGTAGTGATGTGAATCTTTAAATATTTAAACCCACTTACCCTAACATGCAAAATCAAAAAAAACTTAAAAGGCAATTGTGATATTATCATTTAATCTCATTCACCCCCTAACAATACAAAGACAAAACAAAATTTTGGTTTGTGATATTAAACTTAGGAAATGTTTTCATGTTTTATACCAACTAATTTTTTAAATTCCCAATCATTTTGCTCAGGCAAAACTAGGCTGTTTTCTGTCTTTTACGTTTGTCTTTGGGAGCTGATCCTTTTTTGTTTGGTGGGTCAAACACTTTTTATCTTCAAAAAATTCAGTGTCCATATCTGGAAAATAATGTAACTATAAAAATTAACATTCATCTAAATATATAAGGGGCTTTAAATCAGAGAAAATAAATCCCCAAAAAAAAAGTATCAGTAAATTCAAAAATTTAAAAAATTTCATGACAAAATTCGTCCTCAAAAAAAAGTAAGCCCATAAATGAACATTTTGTTAGGTTAGTGAACTAGCAAGGGAGGTCCGGGGGGGGAAGGCCCCTATATAAGTAGGGAGTTCTAGTGGGATTGTTGGAACTAAATTTAACCCTTTTATTGAAAAAAAGTTGCACCCTTTAATTTATCTGATTAGCCAAAAAAATAAAATGGATTATTTTTCCTAGGGGCCAAATTCCTACACAATTTGGGGGTATGGTTTGTTTACCTTTTTTATTCTAGGAAAAATTTCCTCAAAGAGTAAAAAATTCTTTTGGAGATATAATATAACAATTTTTTCGGGGGGGAGGGGAGACTAGTGTTTATGTGGGGGTATTCTTCCCTTCCCCTTGGACCTGCATTGCCTCTGTTTTTCCCTTTTCCCCGGGCACTTTTTGTGAGGATTTGGCTTTAGTTAGTTAAAACGTGGGTACAGAGCTGGGCGGGGCGCAAAAGAAAGCGCAAATCGCAAAAACGAATTTGCGTCCAATAAAATTTTGGCAAAAAAGCCAAAAATTTGGCTTTTGGAGTTTTGTGCTTTCGATTTTTATAAGTCCGTAAAGCGCAAACTTGCAGAAAAACTTTTCCCCAGAAACCAAATGACTAAAATAAAAAAAAAAAAAGATACCAATATACATTTTTATTTAAGTTTACTTTTTATTTAAAAAAAAAGCGCAGAAAAGGCAAGCTCATCCCCCGGGCGAGTGGGCCAGAGGCTGCAAGCACTGCGGCTGGAAGGGGACGGGACGAGGAAGGAGAAGAATTTCACTCCGGACCCAGTGGGCTCCAGGAAACTGCCTCTGTCCCAAATCATGTTTCCCAGGAGAAGGCAGATTGGGGGGAGTTCATCAGGTACAACCCTCCCAAAGCCCTCCTCAGCGGGGGTAGACCGGTGTTTTAGCTGGGGGTCGAGTATGAGGCGAAACGATCGAGCTGCGGCCAAGAACTTGAGAACTGGGTTCCTAAGAGTAACATGAAACCTCCCAAGGGTCGGGGGGACTGGAGGGGCAGTGGAAGGGGGGACTAAATATTGTATTTTGTATTTCATTTTTTAACTATTTTGGTTTTTTTGACAGTATTTTCTTTTTGTTATTAAAAAAGTGTTTAATAAATGCTTCAAATACTGTAAACATTCAATCTTTTAATCATTTATACACTTTATATTAATTTAACATAGAATTTTTCAGTTTGCAGACTAAAAAATGAGGTTTGCGCTTTAACTTTTATGTTTGCGCTTTATATTTTTTTATTTGCGGTCTAGTTGTTTTTTTGCGCTAGAAATTTGCGCTTTTGCGCTTGCGCTCCGCCTTTTTTCGAGAATTTTGCGCTTTTGCGCTTCGCGGACTCGATCGCGAAAATTTGCGCTTTGCGCTTTGCGGACTAAGGAAAAACATTTGCGCGCCCAGCTCTGGTGGTTAGGTTAGTGAGTGTAAAAGTAGGGTTAGGTTAGTAAATTTTCATATCTCCTATATGTTACAGGGAGTTTCGTACACAAGTTGTTTCGTACCCAGGTTTTGTTAGTTGTTTTGTACACTGATTTTGAGTTTTACGTACATACGTGATGTCGTTTCGTAACTCTAGTAATAAAGTTCAACTCTGAACAGAGTGTACGAAACGACTATGGTTTCATATAGACTACGAAACAACTTTTTTGGTATACTAATCTACTGGTGTACGAAACAACTTGTGAACGAATTGACTGCACCCCTTCCTATACACTCCCCTTCCTACTAGAAGCATCTTATATCTCCGAAAGTAGTGATTTGCGACAGAAACTCGCAACGACAGAGAATGTTTCTCAGAATCTATTAAGGTAAACAGAAGCCATACTCCCAAATGTGTAGATAATTCTGGTCCTAGTGTAAAAATTTACCAAATAAAACTAATTTACAGTGTCGGGAGCACACTATTATAAGGACGTCTCACGTGTAATATATATGAGGGTCAGGGGCCTCTGACATAGCTCAATGTAAAGATGCCATCACCAAAACATAACCTGATATTGTGCAAAATAGCTAATTCAATTCTATCTGATATACCACAGAAATAAAATATTTAAGTGTGACAGGAGCACAATGATATTATACTCACGTCGCACTGTAATGTTTATGAGGGTGAGAGGCCTCTAATATATCTCAATGTAGAGATGCCATCACCAAAACATCCAATGTAAACATAATATTGTGCAATATGGTCCCCTAAACCAAAAAATATTGGACGAAAAGGCAAAATACACTCACCTCGGGGGGGTGGGGGGGTGTCTGGTGCTGTCAGCTGAGCTGGAACCTCGATGGTGTTTTGAAAATAATATACATGACTTATTACCATGAAAAAGCTTGCCATACACATACTTACCGTCGCAATAGGTTTTCTATCTCATTAAATGCTTAATAGTATTGTAAAAAGTATAAACTGAATGCAAAAAATGTTGATCGCCCGGTGAGAGGGACGTCTCACCAGAACTCATGTTCGCCAGGCTATTCCAATACTTCTCCTCTGCCAGCCCTGGCGGAGCAGCGCCTGGCGGAGCGCTCGTGACTTTTAAAAGTAAGAAATCACTGAGCGCCTGGCGAACGCTTTCGCCAGCACTAGCGAAAGATTTTAAAAGTACGGCCCTTAAGGTCTCTCTCTTTCTCTTGGTCTTGAGATAAAGTATATAGACGCGCAGGCTGCAAAACTCGCGTGAAAAGAAAACGCTGCGGTCATCACCCACGAGGCGCTCCCTATGGTTCCGTTACCTTCCACTCCTAACTTTGCGGTGACGTGAAGGGCGTGCTGGCCTTCCTCGCGTCCTCTGAGTGGCAGTGTTCCTCCTGGGAGCGGCGGGCGCGGGTACACACGGCCAGGACGCCCTCTGCTTGGGAGACGCAGCCCTGATGTAATCCCACAACGATCTTCGCTATTCCCCACTTCATTCCCTCATGACTAAGAGTTAATCCCTTCTTTCCTTCCTTCCATTACTCTGCCGGGGAAGACAAAGACATCAGAGCTTGCACAACGGGCCTCTTTGGTTCCTTAGTCCAGGGGTCTTTGTGTTGTTATCAAGGAAGAGGACCAGACGCGGGAAGTGTCTATAGGGGAGTTTAGGTTGTAGGAGACAGAGGTACTTGTTCTTTTGTTCAGTTGTTCATGAAGCCTCGGTGTTGTGTGTGGCAGGAAGGGATGAGGTGTTCTCGTCTAGTCAAAGGTTATTATGGTATATTATTCACGATGGTTTATTTGCTCATTTAATCTTTCTTTGCCGTTGCCATCTGCTCTCTTTTCTAAACGGCCACTCTTTTCTTTCCCACCTTCAGCAACAAGTGTCGTGGATCCGCAAACGAGACCTTCACGTGATGAGTTCCGGCGTGGTGGTGTTTGCGTCAGACCAGCGCTTCCAGGTGTGTGTGTGTGTGTGTGTGTGTGTGTGTGTGTGTGTGTGTGTGTGTGTGTGTGTGTGCCTGCGTGCCTGCGTGCGTGCGTGCGTGCGTGCGTGCGTGCGTGCGTGCGTGCGTGCGCGTGCGTGCGTGCGTGCGTGCGTGCGTGCGTGCGTGCGTGCGTGCGTGGTGTGTGTGTGTGTGTGTGTGTGTGTGTGTGTGTGTGTGTGTGTGTGTGTGTGTGTGTGTATTTGCTATTCTGAGGAGTAGTATTCTAAACGCTAACGCTTCACCCAGACATAGCTGTTTCTTCCTCCTCCTGCTCCTCCTTCCCCCGCCCTATAAATAATAATCGTCCCTCCCCGGCAGGTGGTTCACCCGGAGAAGTCGGATAACTGGACGCTACAGATCAGGTTCGCGCAGGTGCGGGACTCTGGCGTGTACGAGTGTCAGGTCAACACGGAGCCCAAGATGTCCCTCGTCTACCACCTCACCGTCGTGGGTGAGCCGCCTCCTCCTGACACTGGTTCTTGCGATCATTCTTTTTCCCCTCGTTCATATCTTCCTTCCTACAGTATTTTCTCTACCGCCGCTTTGCCTTTTCCTCTCTCTTCGGAGTCTCTATCCCTTCTTTATTCTGCAGTCATCCTTTGCTTGTCCCTCGTGCCTGACCCTCCTGCCGGCGTGTGTCCCCAGAGTCGCGGGCCAGCCTGTCGGGGCCGGAGTACGTGCGGGCGGGCAGCACCCTCAACCTCACCTGCATCGTCACGCCGCCCGCCGCGCCAGGTGGGTCTCGCCGCGCGTCTTGCAGCATTTATTCTTCATTCTTCAAGACTTGAACCATCTTTAAGCACTTTCATGTGAAAGCAATGATCTGTTTTCTATTTTGAATATTTCTAAATATCTGAGTAATGAGAATGTAACTCCCTGAACACCGCCTGTTTGGCGAGGGGAGCCACAGGATGCACGGACGGATGAACACACACGTGTCATGAACAAAGACTGACGCACTGCCACGTCCTTGTGTGTTGTCAGGTTTGGTGTACTGGTACCACAACGGCGCCATGCTGGACTACGAAGGCCCCGTGGCCATCTTGACGCAGGAGGGCCCCGAGGGCACGCGCTCCTCCCTCACCATCGGCCGCGCCGGCCCCGCCCACTCTGGCAACTACACCTGCTGACCCACGGCGGCGGGCCCCGCCTCGCTCTCCCTCACCGTCCTGCAAGGTGATGCGCCCTATAGTATTGTTGTTGTTTGTGTTGCTTTCGTTATGTGCTTCCTTCTATACTGTCCTTGGTCTCTGTGTCCTGCAGGAGAGCATCCAGCGGCCATGCAGACGGGCGGGGCGCGCGGCCCGGCGCCCACACTTTGGCCCACGCTGCTGCCACAGCTGGCGTTTGTGCTGAGCGCGGCGCGCCACAGATGATGGGCTCAAGCCGTTCAGGAGGACGCGACTCTCGCCTGACACACCCATGACTGAACCCCTCCGGTGCCCACACTCACCCGACAGTCTCCCAGCACGGCCCTGCACGCGGCGCCCCTCCCTCAGGCCGCGCGGGGCCGTGCCCTGGGTGGCGTCCCCGCAGTGTGACCTGAGCCGCGGCGCGCGTCTGGCACACTGTCCACTCCCAAGCCAAAAGAATCCTAATTCTACTGGCTTTGGTCCACTCTATGTTTGTACACTGCAGCGGTGCATGAGTTTGATACTATATAGCTGTTAAGGTAGTTGTACTCAAAGCCGTCTGTATGTAAAAGCCTGCGCCTGGGAGAGCGGGATGGACGTGACGTCAGTAGCAGAGTATGCTCCAGAGACTGGTTGGCGAGTTTCACGCCAAATCGGGCGCCCTTTTATACTTTCCGGCGAGAAATTGTTCGTGTTGGTGACTTGGCGGATTTCTTGGCTAGTTTACTTTTTTTTTGGCTGTTTTTTGGCTAGTTTTCATGTTATTTTCTGTAAGGATATATACTTTATTAACGTTTATATTATTTAGTTGGCACAAACAAAACGTTTGTTTGAAGTTTAAACTCTAGAAAAAATAAAATGGCGAGAGGATGAGGCCTAGTGAGGGCAGCTGATAAGGAATAGCGCAAGGCCAAGGAACTCCCTTAAGCCCCGTCCACACTACCACTCACCACCGTCGGCGCTTGCCGTCGGTGCTTGCCGACGGGAAGCGCCGTTGCCAGGGTTGTGTCCACACGAACGGTTTTGTTCGGCGGTCAGCGCGCTTCCTGATGTCAAAGTGAGAGTCATGTTTTCTGCATATCGTGTACTCTCACTCGAGATTATGAAATAACCACAGGAGGTTTAGAAAAACTGACCCAACTATCATCTTCATGACACATTTCTGCATATCATAAGCAAGAAAAATATACGAAAACCTTTTTGTGTATTCTAGAAAATATAGCAAAAAGAAATAGTGTATAAACATTTTTTTCACTTTTTTGTCTTCAACTCGCTGCAATTTCCCGACCATTTCTCCCATTTAATTTTTTATCACATACTCGTAATCAGCTGACTTACTTGGTTCTGGTGGTATACGGTACATAGCAATGCAAAAATATCTAGATAGTGAAAACTGCCGATAACTTGAAGCATGTGTTTGGCGCTGACCCGTGAGTGACGGGCATGCCCGCCCAATATTAAACCTGCTGAATGCTGGCGGGCAGCGCCGACGGTTAAATTTTGCTCGTCGGCATCGTGTCCACACTGCCACTTTTGAGTGACGAACACTGTTCGACGGCAAGCGCCGACGGTGGTGAGTGGTAGTGTGGACGGGGCTTTAGCCTTGGATTAGCGCATGAGTGGTGGATCGTAGAACAGTGGCAGAGAGTAGGAACCATTAGCTGGCCAAGTGACGTCATCGATAAGGAGGAGACATATTCTGGATGGCTGTCTACCACCACCAAGACTCAACAGGAGAGAAGGATTTCGTAGAATTGCAATGGGGCACTTTGCTCTTACAATGCTGTCTTTGCCCTTCAGCAATGCCTCAGTTGAGAGAGTCGATCTTTTCTCAAATGAACCTAATTAAAAATAAAATAAGAAACAGACTACAAGTGAAAAGCCTGGAGAGCATATTGCACATTCGTGCATATATGCAGAGAAGTAACATTTGCTGCAGTGAATTTATACCCACAGCATCAATGCTATCAATATTCACAAAAGACATATACCGTAATGACACAGACATATAGACTCAGTAGATTTCTTTGACTAAAAACTAACCGTACGTAGGTAGGCTACTAAGATTTTTTTTTTCTCTCTCTCTCTCTCTCTCTCTCTCTCTCTCTCTCTCTCTCTCTCTCTCTCTCTCTCTCTCTCTCTCTCTCTCTCTCTCTCTCTCTCTTTCCATCTTCAAATCCTCTTTCCTCATATCCTTCCCCTCCTCTCTCTCTCCCCTCTCTTCCCATATGCCTCTTTAATCCTATCCTTCGAACGTGATCTCTCTTAGGTCACCAAAGCCTCCCTCTCTCCCTCTCTCTCTCCCCTCTCCCTCTCCTCTTCCTATCCTCTACTCGTCTCTCTCATCCTCCCTCTCCTCTCTCTCTCTCTCTCTCTCTCTCTCTCTCTCTCTCTCTCTCTCTCTCTCTCTCTCTCTCTCTCTCTCTCTCTCTCTCTCTCTCTCTAGCTCTCCAATTTTTTTCTAGTGTGAATAAGATGGAGGACTATGAATTAAGAAGGCTGGCTGAGGGATAATTAGCCTTCGTAGATGAGGTGAAAATGTCCACTGTTTTTACTTCGTCTTTGCATTGTGTTAATTATATATGTTTCATATTATAGTTCAAGTTAGTAGAAATAATCAATAGGGGATTTATTGTATACATTTTTTATCTACCGTATAATTTAACTTGAATAAAATTTACTTGCATAGATTAATGCTGTTATATGTGTGTTATATGTATCCCCCTTACGTATTAGGACTATCTATTATGACTAATTAACGTGGGGTAATGTATGAATAATATCAGACATGTTGTCATGTTTAATTTTCCTGTTGATAGAACGCTAGTGTATAGTGTGTCGTGAATCAACCTGTGTGCTTTCACATAATGAAAAAAAGAAAGAAAAAAAGTTGGCTATTTTTTTTGGCTGGGAGAGGAGTTCGGTTGGCTAGTTTTTGGCGAGTTTCGAAGCGGGAACTGGCGATATGGCAGTCCGAAACCTGGCAACCCTGGTCTGCTCCGCGAGTCAGTAGGAGCCGAGCTTGCAGCGTGTACGGGCGGGGTGGTACGGCTCTCATTGCACCCACCTTTTACCCACTGTTAACTCTTCGCCATTTAATATTTTGCTCAAAGAAATTTTACATAGAGAATACCAATAGAAGCGGAATTTAATTCGCTTTCCATTGATATATTTCGTTTACTGATAAATGAATTGGCAGCATGCATAAATTAGCGTTAACATAACATCATGAAATCGGGTAATTTCCTATCTAATATATGTTTATCAGTATAAAAAATATACTGTTATCTTTGGAAATGTTTGTTCTATAATATTATCAAATAAAAAACCGTAAAACACACTAAAGACATGCCATTATGAGACTCTCAAGAAATATGCATGAACTTAAACTCTTCGCCATTTAATATTTTGCTCGTAAACATTTTACATGGAGAATATCAATAGAAGCAGAATTTAATTAGCTTTCCATTGATATATTTTGTTTTCTGATAAATGAATTAGAGCCATACATACATTAGCGTTAACTAAATAAATAACATCATCAATCGGGAAAAATTACCCGATTTCATGATCTTTTTAGTTAGTTAACGCTAATTTATGTATGGTTCTAATTCATTTATCAGAAAACTAAATATAGCAATGGAAAGCTAATTAAAATCCGCTTCTATTGATATTCTCCATGTAAAATGTTTTTGAGCAAAATATTAAATGGCGAAGAGTTAAAGTTCATGCATATTTCTTGAGTCTCATAATGGCATTTCTTTAGTCTGTTTTACGGTTTTTTATTTGATAATATCATAGAGCAAACATTTCCGAAGATAACAATATATCTTTTATACTGATAAGCATATATTAGATAGGAAATTACCCGATTTCATGATGTTATGTATTTAGTTAACGCTAATTTATGCATGCTGCTAATTCATTTATCAGAAAACAAAATATAGCAATGGAAAGCTTACTAAATTCCGCTTCTATTGATATTCTCCATGTAAAATGTTTTCGAGAAAAATATTAAATGGCGAAGAGTTTAAGTTCATGCATATTTCTTGAGAGTCTCATAATGGCATTTCTTTAGTGTGTTTTACGAGTTTTTATTTGATAATATTATACAACAAACATTTCCGAAGATAACAAGATATCTTTTATAATGATAAACATATAATTAGGTAGGTAAACTTGTCATCTCGGTGGCCTCGTACAGACTCCGTCCGTGACGTCATCAATCTCAGGCGCAGGCTTTTCCATACAGACGGCTTTGGTTGTACTGTATCTGTGTTCAATGTCTCCTAAGCATATATCAGTGTAACGTTATGGAGGGCACGGCCAGTGAGCCACAGAACCGAATTAGACGAAAGTACCAAACCTCCCACAGTTCCCTTCCTAGTCAAGCCTCAAGAAGCTGGAGGAGATGAAGGAGGAGGAGGAGGAGGAGGAGGAGGAGGAGGAGGAGGAGGAGGAGGAGGAGGAGGAGGAGGAGGAGGAGGAGGAGGAGGAGATGAAGGAGGAGGAGGAGGAAGAAGAGGAGGAGAAGAAGGTAAGAAAATACAGGAAAATTAGTGTGTATAGCCTGCCATCATTTCATTCCCTTGACAGCCAGGAGGCGGACTGGAGAGAGGGAAGGAAGGGAGAGAGCAAGGGAGGGAAGGAAGGAGGGAAGGATAGAGGGAGGGAAGGAGGGGAGGGAACGCCGCCCCGGGGAAGCACATCAAAGAACACAGTGTTCCTGGGGGCGAGGCGCTGCAGCGGATCAGGACTCTTGTTTTAAATACTCTACATGTATTTATTTCCGTGTGTGTGTGTGTGTGTGTGTGTGTGTGTGTGTGTGTGTGTGTGTGTGTGTGTGTGTGTGTGTGTTTGTTTGTGTGTGTGTGTGTGTGTGTGTGCGTGCGTGCGTGTGTGTGTGTGTGTGTGTGTGTGTGTGTGTGTGTGTGTGTGTGTGTGTGTGTGTGTGTGGTGTGTTTATTTGTTTGTGTGTGTGTGTGCGTGTGTGCGTGTGTGTGTGTGTGTGTGTGTGTGTGTGTGTGTGTGTGTGTGTGTGTGTGTGTGTGTGTGTGTGGGTGTTTAGAGAAAATAATGTGTACGAAAGTTGTATAATAAAGGAAATTAATTGGAATGAAATGTTTTGTTTTATACTCTCCTGGTATGTGTGTGTGTGTGTGTGTGTGTGTGTGTGTGTGTGTGTGTGTGTGTGTGTGTGTGTGTGTGTGTGTGTGTGTGTGTGTGTGTGTGTGTGTGTGTGTGTGTGTGATTTTTCCTCACTGTATGAATTTGCTTTAGGAAAGAATTGATATATATTATGACCCTGAGTTTCGTGCACACACACACACGCACACACACACACACACACACACACACACACACACACACACACACACACACATACACACACACACACACACCTCTATTTACCACTAAGACCCCGGGAACCTCATTCACTCCCCGGGCCTCTCACTCACCAAGACTCTCACTTCATCTTCCCGCGGCTATAGGTTTCCTTCCCTTTCCCTCCGCCTTACTCCCTCGGCCTCCCGCACGCCAAGAGGCCCGTGCAGTGCCCTGTTGCTTCGCCGGGAACGTTTGTGTGGTCTCCTTCTGTCGGCGCGGGTCGTCTTTGCCTGCAAATGATCCTTCTTACTGGAAAAGAGTCGCTCGTCTATTTCAGTTATAGTGTTGCTGAGGCGTCCCTTCGTCAGGAGTTGTGTGTGAATTCATCTAGTTGTATTCATCTAGTTGTATTTTACAGGGCCAGATCGACGCTCGTATGGCCCCGTCTCCATATCAACATTTTTATCATTCATCCTTAGTTCTTAGTGTTGGCCGAAGCCATCACCCCGGGAGGCGGGTCACAAACCCCCGGCTAACACCCGGTACCCATTCACTGCTGGGTGGACAGGGGCTTGGGTTTTAAGAAGACCGCCCGTCTGTCTTCGCTCCGTCCGGGGATCGAACCCGGGACTTCTCGGTTGTGAGCTGAGCGTGCTAACCCTTACACTACGGAGTTCCTCTGTGTGTGTGTGTGTGTGTGTGTGTGTGTGTGTGTGTGTGTGTGTGTGTGTGTGTGTGTGTGTGTGTGTGTGTGTGTGTGTGTGTGTGTGTGTGTGTGTGTGTGTGTGTGTGTGTGTGTGTGTGTGTGTGTGTGTGTGTGTGTGTGTGTGTGTGTGTGTGTGTGTGTGTGTGTGTGTGTGTGTGTGTGTGTGTGTATGTTGTTATTGTTGTGTATGTCTATCTTCGAGTTTTCCGTATTTTTTTCTGAGTTTTTTTCTTTATGTGCGTCTGTCTTTTCTTCTGGACATTTTTGTGTATTTGTGTGTCAGCTTGTTGGTGTTTGTTGTGTGTCTGTGCTGCTCTTCATTCTCCTCCTCCCAATCTGTTTTCCTTCCACTCTACTTCCAAATATCTTTCTCCATTTAGCTCTCTCTCTCTCTCTCTCTCCTCTCCTCTCTCTCTCTCTCGTCTCTCTCTCTCCTCTCTCTCTCTCTCTCTCTCTCTCTCTCTCTCTCTCTCCTCTCTCTCTCTCTCTCTCTCTCTCTCTCTCTCTCTCTCTCTCTCTCTCTCTCTCTCTCTCTCTCTCATCCACATCCACACACACACACACATACCCTGCATATCAATCAACAGACAGATAGAATGACAAATCAGTCCCATGAAATGATAAAAAGGAGAATTAAAAGTACTTCAATATAAAAAAGAGAGAGAGAGAGAGAGAGAGAGAGAGAGAGAGAGAGAGAGAGAGAGAGAGAGAGAGAGAGAGAGAGAGAGAGAGAGAGAGAGAGAGAGAGAGAGAGAGAGAGAGAGAGAGAGAGAGAGAGAGTCTTGATTAATTAATACAATCCACGCTTCACTAGTCAAAAAATATACTCCATCCCCATCACTCACTATTATTACCCCCCCTCCCCCCCCCCAGACACGCCAGAGCTGCATGAGGGACGCTCTCGTGTGACAGGTAATTACGTACTGACGCTGCTCTCTTAAAAACGGCCAACAGGTGAGTTAACAAAGGAAGGTATCAGCAGGTCAGGCAGCTTTGTGACGGCTCAGCTCGAGGCTCATTACTAGAAAACAGTATCGGCTTATCTCACGTCATCACTTATCACGTCACCTATCAAGAAACATTAACAAGGTGTGATATAAATGATAAAGGAGTGAAATAACAAGGACAATGTATGATATGAATATATGTAAATAACAAAAGAAAGAGGCACAGCATGTATACAGAAGTGTGAAATAACAAGGGGAAGGTATGATAATGATATGAATAAATGTAAATAACAAAAGATAAAGGCAGAATATGTATACAATATGATGTACAGTAGTGTAGAATGGTAACTTGTCTAAACAACGAAAATCTCTTAAGTTTTTTTCAAACTTGGTAATAAGTTACTTAATGCGAACTATTGATATAATGGTATAAATGCATGTTACGGATATGGTTTTTACGTGACTATCAGGGTTCGAAAAGTTTTGCCCATCAGCGCCACCTGGACGCTCGTTGCCCTGGCACCGCGGCCTCCGGGTGGCTCTGAAGGGTCGCTGCTCCATCACGCGCCGCCAATTGGCCGATTTTCTAAACATGGACTTGGGCTAACCTAAGACTAACCATGGTTTTAGACAGACATTTAAGCTTTTTAACCATTTTTCCAGGGGGTTTAGTCTCAGATTGAAATTGCTAGACACTCACTAACCTCTCCAACATCCAAGTCTAATGATATTATAACCCGGACAAATGTTTAAAGCACTGAAATGTCTGGTCTAAAGCCATGGTTAGTCTTAGGTTAGCCCAAGTCCATGTTTAGAAAATCGGCCAATTGTTTGGATGCCGCCGCTACGCACACTTGCCCATGCTGTGTTTGTTGTTCTTGTGATGTTTACTTTAAGTACAACGCTTGTTTCTGCTCCGAGAGAAGTCTCTAACTGATTGTTATTAAGTGGAGGAAAAGTAAGAATTCATCCTATGTATACGAAATTAATTATAAGACATAAATATTCGTGGAACGGAATGAATCTATAATATGTATTTGATCATATTATGACTATGAACAACTTTGTGGCCTTGAATGTGGAGGAAGCTGCACTAAAAGTCGTGCAGCCGGAGGTACTAATGGCGAGGTACACACGAACACACGTATGTCATGACGTGTGTATGTGTCAATGTAAAATATTTCATACTGAGAGATGGCCAGGCGTCGCCCGAACATATACTGTACAGAGATTCATTCTTAAAAGGTTGT
>JACEEZ010016714.1:42500-60000 GCA_016584305.1 Chionoecetes opilio
TTCTGAACAGGTCTAGTGTGTGGTGTTGTGAAGAGGAACCCTGGGAGCCCTGGTGGTGATGTCCTGGCAGGCTGTGTGTGTGTTTGTGTGTGTGTGTGTGTGTGTGTGTGTGTGTGTGTGTGTGTGTGTGTGTGTGTGTGGTGTTGTGAGGAGGAACCCTGGGAACCCTGGTGGTGATGTCCTGGCAGGCTGTGTGTGTGTGTGGTGTTGTGAGGAGGAACCCTGGGAGCCCTGGTGGTGATGTCCTGGCAGGCTGTGTGTGTGTGTGTGTGTGTGGACCCACACACACACACACAGCCTGCCAGGACATCACCACCAGGGCTCCCAGGGTTCCTCCTCACAACACCACACACACACACACACACAGCCTGCCAGGACATCACCACCATGGCTCCCAGGGTTCCTCCTTACAACACCACACACACACAGCCTGCCAGGACATCACCACCAGGGCTCCCAGGGTTCCTCCTCACAACACCACACACACACACACACACACACACACACACACACACACACACACACACACACACACACACACACACACACACAAACACACACACAGCCTGCCAGGACATCACCACCAGGGCTCCCAGGGTTCCTCTTCACAACACCACACACTAGACCTGTTCAGAAAACAATTTTTTCCTATTTTTATACCCTCCTGCACGGTTTCCAATGCTTTTTAACCTGGAAAAGTCGAAAATTACAACCATTATAAGTCAAAATGTATAGACATAGACAATAGAGTTTTCTGCCACTTGAAAATAGTTTTTAGAGTCTTTGTCACACATTTTTTGATGTCAAGATTGTAATATTTATGAAATTTATATGAAATTTTCAGAAAATTTTGCTTTTTTTCTGGATATGATGTGTCTTTTTTTCTTGAATGTTTACTTGGATTGTTTTTTCAGAAATAATATTAAAAATGCTTCAATTTGATACCCAATTTGTTGTTCTATCCCAATTGTAACAAAAGTCTCAGGTGAAAAAAAGTCTGGCGGAAGGCAAAATTAGGCGCTTTTCTACTGCCGCGGGCTTAATATCTTGAGGTCCAATGAGGCAAAGGTTCCTGACATTTTAGCTCAAAATAGTTGTGAGTTTCAGCTTTTCCAGGTCAAAAAGCATGGGAAACCTTGCAGGGGGGTATAAAAATAGGACAAAATTGTTTTCTGAACAGGTCTAGGCCGTGTGGTGTTTCTCTGGCAGCGTGACTCCGGGAAAGGCAAGGCGGCAGTAAGTGGAGACGGAAGCATGCAGGCGGTTTAAGTTCGAGGCGCGCAAGGTGAATTAACTTGACAGGGAAGACGATAGAGAGAGGAATAACTATGCGGCATGTAATCTAATTTACGTACAGCAAAAATGGCAGTTGGATGTGAGTTGTATTATTTAAAGAAATGGAAAACAAAGGAAGAATGGAAGGGAGGAAAGAAGTGGGCAAGAGAGCGGACGAACAAGCGAAGGGAATGAAGGAAATGAAAGAAAAAAGTGGAGGGATGAAAAAAAAAAAGTGGGGAAGAGAGTGAACGAACAAATGAAGGGAATGAAGAAAGGAAAGTATAATGGTGGGACGAGAAAAGGAGAGTTAATTTCAGGTAAAGGAAAATTTGTTTGTTTACGTAAAAATTGGCGCGGCTTCATTTCAAGGGGAAGACAGATGGTTTAATTAGAAACGTGAATTAATCTCAAGATATACAATTATAAGCAAATTACATGAAGCGTGCAGGTGGCGCCACGTCGGAAAAAATAAGATTAAGCAATGAGAGAATAGCTGAGTTAAAGGGTCGAGAGGCAAGATGACACAGGTATTATAAGATGGTAGGCAGGTAGGCAAGTGAGGTAGGTAAAGTCAGGTAGGTAAGTGAGGTGGTAAGTCAGGTAGGTGAGTGAGGTAGGTAAAGTCAGGTAGGTAAGTAATGTAGGTAAAGTCAGGTAGATAAAGACGAGGTGGGCAGGTTTCCCGACGAGACAGGTAGTATGTTAAAGATTGAACAGGTCAGCAAATGGCCAGACAGGTGAGCACGAAACATTGGGAAAGTTAAGGTGAAGGTTGTGACGTGTGAGACAAGCCAGGCAGAGGGAGGGGAGGAAGGAGGGGGCACTGACGAGACAGAGGAGAGGGGGAAGGAGGGGCACTGACGAGACTTACAGTAGGAGGGGGGGAAGGAGGGGCACTGACGAGACAGAGGAGTGGGGGAAGGAGGGGCACTGACGAGACGGTGTCTGGACGATTCGAGCGAATACCTTTTCGAGCGTAGGACGATTCGAGCGAATACCTTTTCGAGCGTAGGACGATTCGAGCGAATACTTTTTCGAGCGGAGGACGATTCGAGCGAATATTTTTTCGAGCGGAGGACCAAACTTAGTTTTCCTGAATAGTTTTGATGTGTATGGAATGAATCTGGCACTTGTTTTTGTCGGAAATATATTTTTGTTTACAGGGTGTGGGGGGATCCCCGCCCCGCAAACCTTGCTCCACTTCTCACTACCGTAGTATAGAACATTTCTTTTTGTTCTTGATATCATGTTACTAAACCAAACCCACCTCTAACCTAACCTAACCTAGTATCATTTAACCTATCTTAACCGTGTCTGGCTGAAATAACGGTAGATTTATACGTTATAATAGACGTTATAATGCACTCACTTTTTCTTTTCATCAACGTTCACACACACACACACAAAGGCGTAGCAGCTAGGCGCCCTGTTTCTATAAATACTACCGGCAGGACAATCCAGGCAGAGGGGAGTGAGGTCAGGTCAGGTACCCTGTGCGTGTGTGTGTGTGTGTGTGCATTACCTGACGTGACCTCACTGGTACCCTCTACCGTAGATAACACTTTAGTCGCCAGCTGCAATAATGTCGCCAGGCGCCAAATATTAGGAATGATAGCATCACTACTGCTGTGTCTGTGCCACTGAAGATGATACACAGTAGGTTATATCATGACTGTATAATCTACCCTGTTTCAGCGTTGTTTTATGCTTTGCATCTGCAAGTATATACGGTTTCAAATTTCCCTACGTGTTTTTTTTCTTCTCGCGCGACGACGACAGCGGGAGGACACTCATAACATAAACACTAATTGGCGACCTTATTATTGGTCGCCACTCTGGTGATATTTTTGTAATTTGTTCATTTATAGCCATAATATGACACATGTGAAGACACAAAATGACAGACTCTCCAGATAGCCCGTTCTAACTTTCCTGAAATTATGGATGTAGAAATGTAAGTATTAACGCCACCAAACATCTGTACATCGAAAAAAAAAAAGTTGCTCTGGCGACTATAGTGTTATCTACGGAATGGAATGTCCTGACGCCATCCCGGCCCCGCCCGCCTCGCCCGGCGGCCCACCTATGGTCTCTGTATAAGAGGCTTTAAAGGTACTCTAACCCCACCCACCTTCCTCTGTCCCGTCCACACTAGGTAACTTTGTTTGGAAACATTGTTTCCAAACTGTTAGCAAACATTTGGGAAACAATTTTAAGGTTTATTTATTTTGAATAAATAGGTGCAACTCCGCCGTCGCCACCAGCACAGTCAGAGACCGCGGGCCAAGCGCCCTCTCTCACGGACAGCAATCAGGCTAGGTTAGGTTAAGGTTAGGTTTAGTTTAAAATAAAGCCAAACTAAACCCAACCTACTCTGCTGCTGCTGTCCGTGAGGGAGGGATGGGACTGGGAGAGGCGTCCGTCCCGCGGTCTAGAAATGTGCTGATGGCGACGGGGGAGCAGCACCTTATTTATTCTTATTAGATCATTTTGTCCGTGATTTTGACCAAAGTAACAGCTTGCCAAGAGGTTTGAAGGTTAGTAGAAGACGCATATGACATAAGTTTAGTCCATATGGTAGTAATCGAGATAAAGCAGAAGCGATAAAACAAAACTTTCCTGTATTGGTGATCCCACCACAACACCGCCGACTGCCGTGGCGCGGCAGTCGGCGGTGTTGTGGTGGGATCGGATTTCAACTAAAAATCTATTTCTAAACCAGACATCTGACAGAAAATCTCTTAAAATATAATAACAAGCAATTTCTTAGTCCTTATTGTTTAATACCATGCGTGTATGCATATCCTACGCTCGAATAGCCATCTACTCGAATGGTCCTCCGTTCGAAAAGTCATTCGCTCGAATCGTCTTTCGCTCGAATCGTCTTTCGCTCGAAAAGTAATTCGCTCGAAAGGTTGTGTAACCGACGAGACAGAGGAGAGGGGGAAGGAGGGGCACTGACGAGACAGACAGTAGGAGGGGGGGAAGGAGGGGCACTGACGAGACAGAGGAGAGGGGGAAGGAGGGGCACTGACGAGACAGACAGTAGGAGGGGGGGAAGGAGGGAGCACTGACGAGACAGAGGAGAGGGGGAAGGAGGGGCACTGACGAGACAGAGGAGAGGGGGAAGGAGGGGGCACTGACGAGACAGAGGAGAGGGGGAAGGAGGGGCACTGACGAGACAGACAGTAGGAGGGGGGGAGGAGGGGCACTGACGAGACAGACAGTAGGAGGGGGGGAAGGAGGGGCACTGACGAGACAGAGGAAGGGGAAGGAGAGGCACTGACGAGACAGAGGAGAGGGGAAGAGGGGCACTGACGAGACAGACAGTAGGAGGGGGGGAAGGAGGGGCACTGACGAGACAGAGGAGGGGGGAAGGAGGGGCACTGACGAGACAGAGGAGAGAAGGAAGGAGGGGCACTGACGAGAAAGAGGAGAGGGGGAAGGAGGGGCACTGACGAGACAGACAGTAGGAGGGGGGAAGGAGGGGCACTGACGAGACAGAGGAGGGGGAAGGAGGGCACTGACGAGACAGAGGACAGGGGGAAGGAGGGGCACTGACGAGACAGACAGTAGGAGGGGGGGAAGGAGGGGCACTGACGAGACAGAGGAGAGGGGGAAGGAGGGGCACTGTAGAGACAGACAGTAGGAGAGGGGGAAGGAGGGGCACTGACGAGACAGACAGTAGGAGGGCGGGAAGGAGGGGCACTGACGAGACAGAGGAGGGGGAAGGAGGGGCACTGACGAGACAGACAGTAGGAGAGGGGGAAGGAGGGGCACTGACGAGACAGACAGTAGGAGGGGGGGAAGGAGGGGCACTGACGAGACAGAGGAGGGGGAAGGAGGGCACTGACGAGACAGAGGAGAGGGGGAAGGAGGGGCACTGACGAGACAGAGGAGAGGGGGAAGGAGGGGCACTGACGAGACAGACAGTAGGAGGGGGGGAAGGAGGGGCACTGACGAGACAGAGGAGAGAAGGAAGGAGGGGCACTGACGAGACAGACAGTAGGAGGGGGGAAGGAGGGGCACTGACGAGACAGAGGAGAGGGGGAAGGAGGGGCACTGACGAGACAGACAGTAGGAGGGGGGGAAGGAGGGGCACTGACGAGACAGAGGAGAGGGGGAAGGAGGGGCACTGACGAGACAGAGGAGAGGGGGAAGGAGGGGCACTGACGAGAAGAGGAGGGGGGAAGGAGGGGCACTGACGAGACAGAGGAGAGGGGGGAAGGAGGGGCACTGACGAGACAGACAGTAGGAGGGGGGGAAGGAGGGTGCACTGACGAGACAGAGGAGGGGGGAAGGAGGGGCACTGACGAGACAGAGGGGAGGGGGAAGGAGGGGCACTGACGAGACAGAGGAGAGGGGAAGGAGGGGGCACTGACGAGACAGACAGTAGGAGGGGGGAAGGAGGGGGCACTGACGAGACAGAGGAGAGAAGGTAAGAGGGGGCACTGACGAGACAGAGGAGAGGGGAAGGAGGGGCACTGACGAGACAGACAGTAGGAGGGGGGGAAGGAGGGCACTGACGAGACAGAGGAGGGGGGAAGAGGGGCACTGACGAGACAGAGGAGAGGGGAAGGAGGGGCACTGACGAGACAGACAGTAGGAGGGGGGAAGGAGGGGGCACTGACGAGACAGAGGAGGGGGAAGGAGGGGCACTGAGAGACAGAGGAGAGGGGGAAGGAGGGGCACTGACGAGACAGACAGTAGGAGGGGGGGAAGGAGGGGCACTGACGAGACAGAGGAGGGGGGAAGGAGGGGGCACTGGGCGAGACAGACAGTAGGAGGGGGGAAGGAAGGGGCACTGACGAGACAGACAGTAGGAGGGGGGGAAGGAGGGGCACTGACGAGACAGAGGAGAGGGGGAAGGAGGGGGCACTGACGAGACAGAGGAGAGAAGGAAGGAGGGGCACTGACGAGACAGAGGAGAGGGGGAAGGAGGGGGCACTGACGAGACAGAGGAGAGGGGGAAGGAGGGGCACTGACGAGACAGACAGTAGGAGGGGGGGAAGGAGGGGGCACTGACGAGACAGAGGAGAGGGGGAAGGAGGGGCACTGACGAGACAGAGGAGAGGGGAAGGAGGGGCACTGACGAGACGACAGTAGGAAGGGAGGAAGGAGGGGGCACTGACGAGATAGAGGAGAGAAGGAAGGAGGGGCACGGGGCACTGACGAGACAGAGGAGAGGGGGAAGGAGGGGCACTGACGAGACAAGGAGGGGGGGAAGGAGGGGCACTGACGAAAACCGAGGAAGGGGGGAAGGGAGGGGCACGGCAAACAGGGGGAAAAGGGGGAAGGAGGGGAAACTGACGGCAGAGGAGGGGGGGGAAGGGGGGGAAACCCGCCGGGGCCCAGAGGAGAGGGGGAAGGAGAGGGCCTGACGAACGACAGTGGGGGAAGGGGGGGAAAGGGGCACTGACGAGAGGGCGTGGGGGGGGAGGGGGGGAAGGAGGGGCCCCTGACGAGACAGCCAGTGGGGAAAAGGAGGGGCACTGACGAGACGACAGTAAAAGGGAGGAAGGGGGGGGAAACTGAGGGGAGTAGAGGAAGGGCAGGTATGAGCAGGTGGGGGCGGGGGGGGGGGGGGTTTGGGGTCTAAAAGGGAAAAAAATTTTACCCCTCACCCCAGCGGGACAAAAAATTTGAATCAAAAAAATTCAAAAAAAACATTATACAATCCCCCTCGACTGGGGCGGGAAAGATGCATGCAAAAACCCTTTTTTTTTATAAATTTGGGGTTAAAAGGCGTCCACTTTCTTATCAGCGGCGGGGAATTAAACACACTGTAGATTCCCCGGTTTCTGAAGGGAACCCGAATGAGGGGGCTTGGGGGCCATCACTAAAAGGGGCGAGGAAAAGGAAAGGAGTTTTGTGAAGGGGGGAAAACCCCAACTCAACATAGCAAGGGTTCGGGGTCCCGTGACTAAAAGTGAGCATTTAAAATTTAAATTTAAAAAAAAGGCTTAGAAAAGTAAACTGGAATGGGACTTCCACCACAAAGGGGATGGGGAAACGGGGTCCAAGCTGGGGGGGGCCCCAAGGCTAAATAAATTTTTTAATACCTTCATCTTAAAATCCCGGTCGGTCAAACCTAAAAAAGGTGTCCGTAAAATAATATTACAGGGGGGAAAAAAGGGCCAATTTGATCTAGCGAGCAAAGCAAAGTTTGGGAAAACCTATTTATCCCCGAATTAAATTTTTTTGGTACAAAATTTTTTTTTGGGGGAAATCTGCATATGGCTTGAAAAATGTTTTACTCACAAATGGGGGAAAAGGAGGCTACGGGGCGCAAAGGAAAAAATTTTGGCACAGAAGGTTTTTATTTCGCCTCTTAAACTCTTTTTATGCGGAAACTATTCATTTCTGAGAAACAAAAAACCGTCAAAGGGTTTTGCCCCTAATGTATTTTTTTTTTAAACAGTTTTATTCGCGTAAAACTGCTTTTTGTCCCATAATTTTTCTGCATAAATTAAAAAAGAGAAAAAATTAAAACCCTTTCCCTTTTCCCAAATTTCTTCCTTTGGGGCCTTACCCCTCCTTGCCCCCATTCGTGGAGAAAACCTTTTCAACCCTATAGGCCCAGATTCCCCAAACCCCTTTTAGTACCAAAATAAATTTGGGCTAAAATGGGTGCCCAGCTCGCTTCGAAAAAAAAAAAACGAATTTTTTCTTTTTGAAATAGAAATCGGCAATTTTCCGTCACCTCAGGTTTTTCCCACGGGGAAAATCAGGGGCCTAGCTACGTTGTCACCCAAACCCGCTTTTTCGGGGAACCACGGGCGGCCATGTCTACTTATTACCCCAGATATAAACATATTAAGAGTAAAAAAGCTGAGTTTTTCCCCCTTGAGAAACCCCTCAAACACTAGAGAAATTAAAGCTATTTCATTTCCCAAATGTAATTTTTAGATAGAGGATTGGTTTAACACGTAACAAAACTAAGTTAGCTCACTTCCATTTTAACTTTTTTAAGGGGAAAAAAAGGGGCCGAGTTTTTTCCCCCTTTAAAATACTTTTTTGTGACAAGCCTTTTTAGTGACTAGGAGTTTTGGGCTATTGTAAATATTTTTTTTGGAAACGAAAAATACATTGCCGTAATATAGCCTTTAAACCCCTAATTTCCCCCCGAAATATATGAAATCAAAATTTAAATTTGCCGGTAAAGGGGGAATATTTTGGGAACGTTTTTTTTCCAAAGTGTCTCCCGCTAAAATATTTAACAGAAACGTCCCGAGGGTATACCTTGTGCGTTGCCCTTTGGTTTCGATTCCCGTTTCCCCCAGAGTTTAAATTTTTCTAGGGACCACTGTGGCCCCGCCGTCCCCCTTGCCGGGGGGGAAACGGGATGACCCCGTTTTTTAAGTGGACAGAACTGCGCTTTTCGCTTTTTAAAAGGCCCGCCACAAAACACGGGGGGGCCTAACCCCCTCACTTTTAAACCTCTCTCGCTTTACCACATACCCCCACCCCGGGCACTACACACCTGGTATGGCTTCGCAAACACCTGTCCCTTTTGTAATAAACCGTAAATAAATGATTTGGGGAAGTTTCGCGGTGTCGTCGAAAACGTATTTTCCCTCGAACCTTCCTGTTTTCCCATCCTAACCCC
Source organism: Chionoecetes opilio (assembly GCA_016584305.1). NCBI lineage: Eukaryota > Metazoa > Arthropoda > Malacostraca > Decapoda > Majidae > Chionoecetes > Chionoecetes opilio. Next base: position 51,388 of record JACEEZ010016714.1, read on the forward strand.
CACCACCCCCAAACCCCCACAACTATCCCCAACCCCAAAAACACATCCTGACACATACACCCCCTAAAATAAAAGCCCCACACCCTACCCCATTATCCTAACACCCCCGGTACAGTTGATTTCGGGCCGCCTTTTAATCAGGCCGCCTAATTTTAAAAGCATACCAAGAAAAGCTTTATGAAAACCCTTTGGTTTTAATGAAACCCCAACCTAAACCCTTTAAATACAAGGGGATACCTAACCCAACCTAACCCCTTTAAACCCCAAAATAAACCTAACCAAACCCAACCTTAACCACAAAGGGATACCTACCTAACCTAAACCTAACCTTAACCCCCAAAAGGGGAAACCTAAACCCAACCTAACCTTAAACCCAAAATTAAAATGTCTGCTGGGTATGCATGCTACTATAAGGGGGCCCCGTTTTTAACTGGCGGCCCGATCAACCCGGGTCCCCCAAACCACCCCCCAAAACAACCTAACACAAACCCAAAAAAACAACCAAAAACCCCACCAAACCCTTAAACTCCCCATAAAAAACCCTTAAAATCCTTACACCCCACCCACAACCCCCACACGCTAAACCCCAACCCTACAAAACATCCTGATATATAAAAACACCCCCTAACAATTCCCCACAACCCTGACCCCCTTTATTCCAACCCCCTTTCATACCCCCCCCCCACAAAATTCACACCCCTTACACCCCCCCCACACCCTAGAACACCCTTAACACACCCTAAAACCAACCCCCCCACCCTTAAAACCCCTTTAAAATCCCCCCCCACAACAATTTCAAAAAAAAAACGTCAAAACTTCCTACACCAGAATCCTCGTGGGTAAACCTAAAATCCCCTTTTCACCTCGTTCCTGAACTCCCGGGGGCGCCGGAGGAAATTTTGTAGACCGTAGACAACCCCCTTATCACACTAAAACCTACATCCTAACACTAAAACGAGCCTCTGAGAAAAAAAGGGAAGGGTAAAGCCCAAGGGTTTTTTGTTGTTGTTGTTGAAGGGCATTGAGTCGAAATCGGGCGAATTCGCCCTGGGGTAACAGCCGTGAATTAATCACCGTCGGGACAGTTGATTAGTCCCCTTCCCCAGGAAAGGGACAGTTTAGGCGGATGACGGGGGGGTCCGTGATGGGTTGGGCGGGAGCGGCGGGCCCGCAAGGGGGGGGCAGTTCCCAAAAGGGGGTGTGTTCAGGGGGATGAGTTAAACCCCGTAAAAAATTTTTTTTTTGGGGGGCGGGGGGAAGCGGGGGACACTGGGAGGGAGGAAATGGTCAATGGGCTCCGGGACGTTTTCCTTTCACCAGGGGCAGTAAAGGGTTTGGGCTGGCGGGAGCGATGCAGGTGTTCCCGAGTGTTTTTGTACCGATCCTCAGGCGGGTGAGGGCGACATCCCCCCCGACGCGGGACGTTTTTTCTTACCCCCGGCTGCGGGGGGAGTCTGTACGGTAAATTTACCCATGGGGGGTGGCACGGAGGGCGTCCCCCGAGCGAAACCCATCCCCCGGCGGAGCGGGAGACTTAAAATGGAAAAGCCCTTTGGGGGTGGGAGCGGCAGCGGGGGGGGTGTGTTTTACCTCCGGAGTGCCATTTTTTGCAGCCCATCAGCACCCCCCGTTGCCCCGGAAAATTGCAGTGGGAAGGCACCCCCTGCAAGGTGAAACTTCCAGCCCCCCGGGGGTGAGGGGGGGGGGTTTCCGTTGCAGGGAGTGAACCATGGGTGTGGAGGAAGCCCGGGGGACGGGAGAGGAGGAAGGGTGGAGGGGAGATAGAGTCTGTTTTAATCACAAATCTGGGGTTGGGGGGTAGGTGGTGTTTTAGGTAAAACACAGCCCTGGCGAAAGGGGAAGAGTTCTCCGGGCGAAAGTCCGTTTTAGGGGGGAGGGCCCCCACGTCCCGGATGTTTGGGGCGAGGGTCCCTAACGGCAGCGCCTGTAAACGGAAGGTGGGGGAGTGGGGGGCCGTCATGAAGATCTTAAGGTGGTTGTGGTAAGTGACCTGTCAGTTTACGGAATAAAGGAGCTGCCGGCCCCTAGCTTTTTTTGGGGGGAAGACCCGGGGGTAGTCCGGGCAACCAACGGGGAAATGTTTCCCCCAAAGGGGTGGGACCGGGGAGTTGGGCTGATGGGGTTTAGTAGGGGTGGTGGCAGGTTTTAGCACAAAATTTGGGGCCCCGCAAGGGGCGGACCAGTAGGGCTACGGGCTCCAGGAAACCAGACTGGGTGTGAAGGGGTCCACACCGGATTGGCAATGAGAGTGGCGAGGGGGTTTGGGGTGGTGGGAAAAGGGGCTGATGTGGTGGTACTGGGGTACATAGGATTCCCCCCCTGTGGGACCTGAATGGGGGGGTCCGCTCTCGGGGTTAGGGCGATGACAGGTTTAGGACCTCATTGCCCCCTGGGATCCTCAGGGGGGGGCTTTTGCAGGATGTCCAGTTTTCCCCGAGGGGGGAAAAAGGGGCCCCTGAGCCATAAATTTCAGCTGCCATAGGGCACCTTAAAATCTGATCCCCCTTTGGGATATGCAAAAGGAGGGCCGCTGGCCCCCCCCCCGGGCACAAGGGCCCCAAAACCCCCTTCATATGTTGAGGCGCCCCGTTGCAGGTGGTAAGGAGGTACTCCAAAAATTATGGGGAAACCCGGTCAAGGGCGGGGGGCCTCCAGCCGCATACCGAGGAAGGTGTGGGGCCTTGTGTAAGGCACCGGGGGGCCCCTAAGGGTGCAGGTTGGGGTGGAAAAACGGACAGGGTTGAGGGTTGAACAACATAAGGAGGGTTTTGGAGCATTAATTTTAGAGGGCCCCAAAGTTTCCCCACCCGTCCCGTTTGTGATCCGCTGGGCCCCCTGCAAGCATAGCTGTGGCCCCGGGGCCCGAGTGTTTGGCTCTGCTGATGATGGTAAAATTTGTCTGCATAGATAAAAAAGGGGAAGTGGGGAGGAAAGTGGGGGGTCGGGGAGGAGGACATTGAACAGCAAAGGGTGAGGGTGGGAAACCCGCGGCACTTTCCCCTCTGGGGATTGGACGGGAAGGAGAAGTTTGGGGCACCAAACCCCAACCTGAAAAAACCGCCTTTACAAGAATGACCCGGGCCCCGGCGAGGGGGGGTCCCGTGATTCCCTGGAAGCCAACTTACGGGGGAGCCCCTTTGTGAGACGCCGAGTCAAATGGGCCCCCCAGATCTACAAAGGGGGGGCATGACCCCCCCCCGGTAAGTGTCGGAGATGTGATACCCCGCTTTCGCCAGGAAAATTAGGGTGCTCCTGCGGGGGCCTGAAACCCAAATTTGGGCCCCTCTTTGGAGATGGTCCTCCTCCCCGCCCCCCAGGATAGGGCCCATGGCCACCCGTCCCCTCCCAGGAGCTTTTCCCAGCAGGAGAGGGGAGCGATTTGGGGGGTTTTTGGACGGGAGTGTGGGGGGCCTTCCCGGGTTTGGGGATAGGTAGCAGGGGGGGAGGGTTTCCCGTACGTAGAAAGGGGCGCCCCGAAGCCAAATGGTTTGAAAGGGGGAGTGCCGTGGCTTCAAGGGGGGGTTCTGTGAAGCAGGAACTCAAAAAGGGACATTATCCCGGCCCCCTTTTTTTTCCCCCGGTCTTAAGGGGGGACAAAGGGGCCCCGGTCCATCTCAAACTCGTGAAAAGGGCCCGGTGAGTGCCCGGGTGCCAGGGGAGGCAACAGCAGTATTTATTGCCGCATTGATGGGAAAAGGGTGACGCGAAAAGGAGACCGGAGACCAAACTTGGCCTGATGTTTTGGGGCCAGCAAAATTTCAGGGTTTTTGCGGGGGGCCTCCCAGGAGGGGGGGTTTTGGGACCATCCCCTTTAGGGGGATTTAGGGGGCGTTTTTTTTTTCCCCTCCATGGAGTGGGAAAAAAACCCACTAGCTTTGTGGAGGGGATTTGGGAGAAGGGAAGGGGCAGTGGGACCCCCCCGCCTTCCTCTGGGGGAAAGGGGATTGGGCCTGGCACTATGGCATCCCAGTTTTATGATAATTTTAGCCCCCAAAACTTTTAGTGTGGGCCTTCGACGCCATAGGTTCCATGCCCCCCTACGGGGCCCTTTACTGCCGGCCGCATCGTCGTTCCACCCAAAATTTGCCCGGACGGGGGAGGGGCGCGACGCGTCCAAAATGGAAGGCCGCCTTTTTCCCCCGTCCCCCCCGGAATTTTGGAAAGGGAGGGACGGCGTCCCCCCCGGGGAAGGGGGAGAGATCCGGGGGGTTTTGGGGAGTGCCCCCCTCGTAGAGGGGCCAGCCGGGAAGGGGTGAGTTTCCCGGGGGGCAGCAAACCCGGGGGGAGGGCCTGGCTTTCCCGGGAGGGGAAAGGGGGCGAGGGGGGGAAGGGGGTCACCCCCCCATGTAAGGGGCCGTTGTGACGGGTCATGGCAGGGAAGGGTGGGTCCCCAAGGAAAAGGTCCAATACAAAAAAGTGGGACCCGTGGGGGGGATGGTAAAAGGGGGAGGGGACCCGGGGGTGAAAAAAGGGGCAGGGGGGGCGGTCAAAATGAGCTTAAAAAGCGCCTCCCGGAGGTGTTGGGGAGGGGGAGAGGGAGGTCATTTTCCCACACCTTGATGGGGATTAAAGTCCCCATGAAAGACCAAAAGGCGGGGAAGGAGGGAAAAATAGTGGGCGTTCCCGGGAGGGGGCCCAAACAGCGTTTAGCAGACCCTAAACGGATTTAAACCCCCCCTGTTGCGTAGCAACCCTGGGGTGCGACCACTTTCGAGGTGGCCGTGCTGCCCAAATGTGGGAGGGGAAGGGGGGAAGGGGCAAGGGAGGTCGGAATTGCAAGGGGGACCCACCCTCCACCCCCTGGGGGCTTTTTCCTTCCGATGATTTTGTAGCCGGTTAGGTTTAGGGGGGTGGGGGGAAGCCAGTCCCCACACAAACCCCCCCCAACCCCCAGGTAAAGTTTTCCCCCAAGTAGGGCTTGGGAAATCGGGGGGCCCTTTCCCGAGCAGGGAACGGGCAATTTCCCCAGGGAAAGGGAAAAGGGCCTAGCCTGGGGGGGAAAACGGGTTTGGGGGCGGGAGGGGGTGGGTTGGGCCAAAGACTGGGTAAAATATGGCAGGGGACTGAGGCCCTGGGGGGGAAAGGCGGGAAGCTTTCCCTGAGAAAGGGGGAAAATCCCGCGGCATGACGTTTTGTCTTGTCATGGACGGAAAAAGGATGCGGAGGGGGTCGCCCAAATTTAGGCGTGTTTTTTGGGGGTTGGGGGGGGGCCCCGGAAGGCGTTGGGCCGAAAGCAGCACCCGGGGGGGAGAGGGGCGGGACCCGGGATCGTTTCCCCAAGAGAAAAACGGGGGAGGTTTTGGGCCCTTCCCCCCTCTGGTTTGTGAAGTGGGTGGGGTTCCCCATGGAGGGAGGGAATATGAACCCCCCAGCAGGGGGCCATGGGTGGGGAGGCCGGGTTCGGGGCGATTTTGGGACATAGCGTCTGGGCTCGGGGGAAAGGGCCCCGGGGGGAAAGGGGGAAAAGGGGGAAGGGGGGTCCCGGGGAGGGGCATCATCCCCCGTTAGGGGCCCCCGTAAGACAGTGTTTCCCCGTTTTCCCCCTTGGGAAAAAGAGGGAATTTTAAACAAAATCGGGGTGGAAAGGCCCTGGGTGGTATGCAGCCATAGGGGGTGGCATAGTGGGGGGGGGTGATGGAGGAGGGGGCCCGGGAAAGTCGGGGGGGGGAGGGGGCCGCAAAACGACTGTTGATGGCCGGAAGGGGGTCCCTTCCTTTGGGGCCACCTGCCCCTACGTTGTTGGGCCCCCCTGGTTGAAAAGGGGAGTGGGCAGACCTGGGGCCCTGGCCCCTCACACTGGAAAAAACGGAAAAGGGCCCCGCACAGGCAAAAATTTCCCCTTGGCTCCCAAAGGGGGCCCCTGCAAAACGGGCCCCAGCGCACGGAAAATCGGGGAGGTGTTGAAAGGATTTGGGCCCAAACCCTTTGACCGGGAGGGAAAGGGGGATCGGGAGCAGGTAGGCTGTGGCCCAAAAACCCCCTGGCCAAAGCCCCCCCTTGGGGTGGGAAAAGGAAACCCGTCACCCTTGAGACGGGTCCCCTACCCAAAGGTGGAGCGGGGCAGGCTTGGGGGGGGTCCACGAGACCTCCTCGATGTCACTGCCCCAGGGCCCCCAGGGTACTGCGGGTCTCCTTTAAGGTCCTTAATTTCCTCAGGGGAGGGGGCCCCCCCTTCCCTACTGGGGCCCGGGCCCCGGCCCTCTCGGTACGGCGGCAAAAGACTTGCCAGTCCCCTAGGGTGAAGGTGAAAGTCCTGTAAAAAAAAAAAGGGGTGGGCACCTTGGGGATTAACTCTCCCACAGCGCCACCCCCCAAGGGTGATCCATTACCTAGGGAGCGGGTCTCCCCCCAAAGAAATTTCTTGCCCAACGGGCCTTTGGGAAAGGGAAATGGGATGGAGAGACCCGGCCGGGGTGAGAGAAAAAACGGGGGGCCCCTTTTCAGGCCCGGGGCAGGAAAGTAACCTTAGTTTGTTTTGTCCCCGGGGGGGGGGGGGGGGGGGGGCCGGGGTTAAAAGGGACTGCGTGGATCCCGGGGCAGCTCAGTGGAAACCGGGGGAGCTGCTCTGCTCTTGGGGCTGGGGCTGGGTTTTTTTCCCGGGGGTTTGGGGGGGGGGGCTTTCCCCGGGGGTTCCCCTGGGCGGGGGGGCGGGCCCCCGGGTTGTTGGAGAGAGGCAGGGAAAATTTCCCGGGCCCCACGTCCATGTCCCCCGGGAAAACCCCGGCCAAAAACCCGGCCCGGGGGGGCCGGCCCCCAAAGGGCCCCCAAGGACGGCAAGGGCCAGGAACACAAAATGGACGGGGAGAAGGCACTAAACCTAAAGGGGTTTTTTTTCGAGGGCCCGGGAGGGGGCGCCGCGCACCCCAACCCAACCCCTTTTCCGGTTTAAATGTCTAGTCCACAGACGAAAAGTCCTAACCCACGGTGGGGCCACGAGCTAGTCTTAAAAAGCCCAAATCCAGCCCCCAAACCCACAAATCAAAATCAACAGTTGCCAGATCACCATAAAAATAAACCTTATTTTTGGAAAAAAACTCCCCTTTTGACCCCATTTTCCCCCTCACACACACGCCCCGACCAAAATTAAAAAAATTTAACATGAAACCCGGGTTTTTTTTTTCCCCATTTATGCCTTTTTTTTTTTCCCCTTTCGAAACCAAAAATATTTTTGTTTAAACCGTAACTTTTGACCCGGGAAAAATTTTATGTGCCTGACGTGCAAAAGCCCAAAAAAAATAGTTTTTCGCGTTAATTTTAAATAAAAACATTGACATACATTAAATCTTTTTTTTGTTTCTCTATATGAATAAATTCCTGCATAAATGAGTTAAGAGAAAGAAATAAACCTTTTGTGGGAAAATTTCCCTTTTTATCGCCCGTATACCCGGGGCCCCAAAAGTGGGCACCCAAAAAGAAAGAAAATTCGGAAACATTTTACAAGCCCCATTGGGGCCCCTTTTTCCCCAAAATTGGGGGGGTCCCCCGGGGGAGGAAAAGCCCCCGGGTTGGGCCCAAAAAAAGATAAAAGGGTTCCCCGGGGAAAAGGGCCCAACCCCAAAAGACAAAAAGAGAATATAATAAAAATTTTTTAAATTTTCACCGGATTTTTTAAGGGGTAACTTAATAAATTAAATAAGTTCCTAAAAAACCAAAAACAATTTTAAGTAAAAGCCAAAAATAAAATTTTGGAGAATTGGGTAAAATAATTTAAAAAATTTTGTTAAAAACCAAAACCTAAAGAGGCACCCCAAAAGTAAAGGGAAGGGGGGCGAATTGCCGGGCAACTTTCCCTTGGTCGGAAAATTCCCCTTTTATTTCTTTTTTGGGGCCTTTTTGGGCGAACTCTCCTACTTTCCCCCCCGGCCCCCCCCCCCCCTGGCCCCCCCCCCCCGTTTTTATTTTCCCTGAAAGGAAAAAAATGTTTCCCTTTTAGAAAAACAAAAAAAGAACTCAACAAAAAAAATCATAACCCCCAAAAAAACTTCAACTTTTAGCCCAAAGGGGGAACCCTTTAAAAAAGACCCATTGGGTTCATAAAAAACCCCTATTTTATAAGGAAACAATCACTCACGGATCCTTGGCAACATGACTGGCTAAAAAAATAACATCATAATCATCAGTAAGGGAACAGAACCACTCTGCACAAGAAACTAAAAACAAGTAATAATAAGACTCACTTATCCTGCCGACAGTTAGAAGGGAACACTTGCATCCATCACAAGACATCCTGATGAAGAAAAATTGTATATATTATAAAAATTGGAAAACAAAAAAAAAAGAGGATACCAGTTAAAAAAGAAAAATGTTAATTTCACTCATTATTTTGTTTTCTCTTTCTGATAAATAACAGCTATATGTCATGTACATAATCTAAAAAATGGGTTGGCTTTGGGTGGTAAAAAGAAAGGTCTTGCTGGGTAAGGACTAAGGTTTGCTGGTGAATCTATGGAATGACAGTCAGATTGGTTAGACAGGATGTAGAACATAGACCTGCCAATGGTCAATGAATGGTCAATGGTAATGGATGTATACCTGCCAGACACCATAAAGCTGATCCAAGGCAGTATATTTGGATAATTGTTAATAGACAGG
>JACEEZ010016716.1:0-27500 GCA_016584305.1 Chionoecetes opilio
GGGGGAAAAGGAGGAAGAGGAGGAGGAGGAGGAGGAGTCATTACACACAGATATTGCCATACAAATAATCTGAAGGATATTTAGATCGATATATTTATCTTTCAGGTTGGGGAATGGAAGTTTTCAATTATCTCTCTCTTTCTCTTCCTCTCTCTCTCTCTCTCTCCCCTCTCTTCTCTCTCTCTCTCTCTCTCTCTCCTCTCTCTCTCTCTCTCTCTCCTCTCTCTTTTCTCTCTCTCTCTCTCTCTCTCTCTCTCTCTCTCTCTCTCTCTCTCTCTCGCTCTCTCTCTCTCCCCCCTCTCTCTTTCTCTCTCTGTCTCTCTCTCTTTGATAGGCTGATGATGAACGACGAGCGGCGACGACTGATAGGAGGTTCTCACGCAATGGTAATCACGGACTGGCTAACACACTACCCAACAATCCTGAAAACAGCCGCCATTGATCGATTGTCTTCACACACCCCACACACACACACACACACACACACTGTGTGTGTGTGTGTGTGTGCACAACTTTATCATGAATGGTATCAAGAGAGGGGGCAAATTTATTAGCTTTCCATTGCTATATTTCGTTATCAAATAAATGAATTAGAACCATGCATACATTTGTGTTAACTAAAAAAATGAAATCATAAATCGGGAAATTTTTCCGATTGATGAGGTTATTCATTTAGTCAACGCTAATTTATACATGGTACTAATTCATTTATCAAAAAACGATATATATAAGAAAAATGAATAAAATCATCAATCGGGAAAATTACCCGATTGATGATTTTATTTATTTATTTAACGCTAAGTTATGCATGGTTCTCTTTAATTTATCAGATAATAAAATATGCAATGGAAAGCTAATCAAATTGCGTTTCTATTGATACCCTTTATGATAAAAGTTGATGCGCAAAGTTTTAAATTGCGAAGAGTTGAAGTGAAAATTAAGTTCATGCATATTTTTTCATAGTCGCGTAATGGCATTTCTTTAGCGTGTTTTACTTTTTTTTATTTGATAATATTATAGAACAAAAAATATACGAAAATTACAGTATACATATATACTGATAAAAACCCGTCTATATGATAGTCCATAGACCCCTATATCTCTTTGTCGGGCGCCCCGCAGGCCCCTATGCAGCCCCACAATTAAAAACATTGTCGCGGGTGCAGTCCAGGTATACAGTGGTCTATAGGTTGTTGAATTTTTGACAAGCCTCAAAATCCGTGATTTAATCTGAGCTTTCCTCCAAGCTGCTTACCCTTACCAGAACCTTCGATATCTCTCCTCCTCAGGTTGCCTCCTCCCCCATACTCTCTCCTCTCTCCTCCTCCTACTGTTTCACCCAAGGGTTTTCTATATTCTCTCTTCATCTCAAGCTGTCGCAATTCCCTTCTCTATTGAGCCACCGTCCGCGTCCCAAACACCTTGGGCCCTTTAAGACCAGAACGTAATTTTCAGAGTAATTTGGGTGCCATTTGACAATTTCAGGAATATGTAAGCAATATTTTATAGCTATGACCTATTTAGTATCTTTTTCACTAGCTAATTTGGTATATTCAGTTACTTTTCGTAATTTTATGGCTCGACAACATACATTTTGTTATAGCAAAGGATAGATCTGGGCGTGAAGGGGTTAAAGAAACAAACGTGTATTTACTTATAGGTATACCCTAATTTTTTTTCTAGATTTTGTCTGTATACGTTTGTTTGTATCTTTATATTGTTCAGTTTTTGTTATAATTGTTGTAGTGTATTCTTATTTTCTTGGATTTTCTTGCACCAGCTTTTTATACAAATGCTAACTTTTTACTTTTCATTTGCTTTTGTTCGTTGTAGATTAGTTATTTTCCGTTGTTTTCCGTGTATCTGAAATGGATTCATCTTTTAGTATTGATAATCTGTTCCTTAAGTCATTCATTTTCTCTGCAGTAACTTTTATTTGCAATCATAGCGCATTTTTTGTTTACTAGGTTACTATTTTCCTCTTTCACCTCTACCTCCCGTTATCATAATTTTCCGTGTGACCAAAGATCCTCAATGATCATCACACCGGCATAAAGCAGCATTCCTTGCCATCACGATCCCTTCATCGCCGCTTCACCTCCATCACCTAATCAGCCGTTTTTTTTGTTGTTTTTTTTACATCACAAGGAACTGGCCAAGGGCACACCAAAAATGGGTAACACAAAGCCCGCTTAGTTGTCAGTCCCTATAAAGAAGACAGTAAGAGAATAAAATAAAAACAGAGTGGTAGGCCAGTTTAGTTCGGGAGGTGTCTTGTTACTCTTCTTTTGAAAAGATTTAAGTCATAGGAAAGTGGAAAAATAGAAACAGGAAGAGAGTTCCAGAGTTTACCAGTGAAAGGGATGAAAGAGTAAAGATACTGATTAACTCTTGCATTAGGAAGATGGACAGAATAGGGATGAGAATGAGTAGAAAGTCTTGTGCAGCGAGACCGTGGGAGTGGGGGGGGGCATGCAGTTAATAAGTTCATAAGAGCAGTGAGCATGAAAATAACGGTAGAAGAGAGCAAGAGAAGCAACATTACGGCGGTGATTTACAGATTGAAGACAGTCAGTCAGAGGAGAGGAGTTGATGAGACGAAAAGCTTTTGACTCAACCCTGTTTAGGAGAGCTGTATGAGTGGATCCTCCCCAAACATGTGAGACATACTCCATACATGGGCGAATAAGGCCCCTGTAGAGAGCAAGCAATTGGAGGGGAGAAAAAAAAGGACGTAGACGCCACAGCACACCTAACTTCTTAGAAGCTGTTTTTAGCATGAGATGAGATGTGAGATTTCCAGTTCAGATTTCAGTAAAGGATAGTCTTAGAATGTTCATTGTAGAAGAAGGAGACAGTTGAGTGGTCATTGAAGAAGAGGGGATAGTTATCTGGTAGTTTCTGTCGAGTAGATAGATGAAAAAAATGGGTTTTGAGGCATTGAACAAAACAAGGTTTGCTTTACCCCAATCAGAAAGTATAGAAAGATCAGAAGTTAGGCGCTCAGTGGCATCTTTCCGTGATCACTTAGTTCCTGTTGAGTTGGACGTCTAATAAACGACGTTGAAAAATGCAGGGTAGAATCATCAGCGTAGGAGTGGATAGGGCTTTGAGTTAGACTTACAAGATCATTAATGAATAATAGAAAGAGAGTGGGTGATAGGACAGAACCCTGGGAACACCACTATTGATAGAGTTAGGAGAAGAACAATGCCCGTCTACAGTAGCTGCAATAGAACGGTTTGAAAGGAAACTTAAGATGAAGGTAGAGAGAGAAGGATAGAAACCAAATGCGGGTAGTTTGGAAATTAAAGATTTGGTGCCAAACTCTATCAAAAGCTTTTGATATGTCAAGGGAACAGCAAAAGTTTCACCGAAACCCATAAAGGAGGATGACCAAGATTCAGTTAGGAAAGCTAGAAGATCGCAGTAGATCGCCCTTTACAGAAAACCGTACTGACGATCATATAGAAGATTGTGAGCAGATAGATGCTTAAGAATCTTCTTATTAAGTATAGATTCAAAAACTTTAGAAAGGCAGGAAGTCAAAGCTATAGGACGGTAGTTGAAGGATTAGAACGGCACCCTTCTTTGGAACAGGTTGGATGTGAGCAAACTTCCAGCAAGAAGGAAAGGTGGAAGTAGATAGACACAGAAGGAAAAGTTTGACCAGGCAAGGTGCAGGCACAGAAGCACAGTTTTTGAGAACAATAGGACTGACTCAGTCAGGACCGTAAGCCTTCCGAGGATCTAGGCCAGAAAGGGCAAATAAAAACATCGTTCGAAGGATCTTAATGACAGGCATCATATAGTCAGAGGGTGGAGGAGAAGGAGGAACAAACCCTTCATCAGCCAGAGTGGTATTTTTAGCATATGTTTGAGCGAAGAGTTCAGCTTTAGAAGTAGATGAGACAGCTGTGGAACCATCTGGGTGAAGCATAGGAGGGAAAGATGCAGAAGAAAAATTGTTAGAGATGTTATTAGCTAGATGCCAGAAGTCACGAGAGGAATTTGATTCAGAAAGATTTTGACATTTTCTATGAATGAAAGAGTTTTTGGTAAGTTGAAGTAAAGATTTGGCATGATTACGGGCAGAAATATAAAGGACATGAGTTTCAGGAGATGGATGCTTACGGTACCGCTTGTGAGCCACCTCTCTATCTCGGACAGCATGAGAACAAGCAGAGTTAAACCAAGGTTGACGGGCTTTAGGATTAGAGAAAGTATGTGGAATATGCGCCTCCATGCCAGAGACTATGACCTCAGTTATGCGCTCTGCACAAAGAGATGGGTCTCTGACATGGAAGCAGTAATCATTCCATGGAAAATCTGAGTAGTACTGCCTTAGGTCTTCCCACTTAGCTGAGTTAAAGTGCCAGAAGCACCTCCGCTTATGTGGGTCCCGAGACGGTACCGGAGCGATAGGATAGGTTTCAGAAATAAGATTGTGATCGGAAGAACCTAACGGAGAAAATAGTTTCACAGAGTAAGCAGATGGGTTAGTAGTTAGGAAAAAATCAATAATGTTGAGCGTGTCTCCAAGGCGGTCAGGAATACGGGTAGGGTGCAGCACCAGCTGCTCTAGGTCTTGGAGGATAGAAAAGTTGTAGGCTTGTTCACCAGGTTGGTCAGTGAAAGAAGATGATAGCCAAAGCTGGCGGTGAACATTGAAGTCCCCAAGAATGGAAATTTCAAGTAAAGGAAAATGAGATGAGATGTGCTCCACTTTTGATGTTAAATAGTCGAAGAAGCTTACATAGTCAGAGGAGTTAGGTGAGAGATGTACAGCACAGATACATTTAGTAAGAGAGTGATATTGAAGTCGAAGCCAGATGGTAGAAAATTCGGAAGATTCAAGAGCGTGGGCACGAGAGCAAATGATGTCTTTGCGCACATATACGCAACAGCCAGCTAAAGATTTAAAATTCGAATAGAGACAGTAAGAGGAGAGAGAAAAAGGTCTGGTGTCAGTGCTCACAGCCAACTGAGTTTCGGTGAAGAAAAGAAGATCAGGTTTAGCCTGTTTGTTTTCCCCTCAGCTGCCGTCAAGCCCTCCCCAACGAGGAACCACTCCTCAGGGGAGCCTAGCCTCATGCCCAGCATCTCCGTGGCGGCGGCTGTGGTCTCCTGTTCGTGCTTATCGTGGTCTGTGTCGTGGTGAGGGTGCGTCTGGGTAGGCGAGCGAGAGCGCAGTGTGGGCGTGAGGAAGTACGGAAGCATCCCGGCGTCCATGAGGAGTCTACGAGCGCCCCTCTCCACCCTGAGGCGCCGACCCCGACCCACCATCCGAAGGCACCGCAATCCACTTCTTTGCATGACGCTCTTCCGTCACCTCCTGTATTGTTCAGGGACGGAGGCAAGAGGAACCCTCATGTCATTCTGCATGGCGGAGGTATGAGACAGACAGACAGACATAATAAATCACATGTCTTATCCACCTCCCCGCCACACTGTATATAAAACTCAGATTGCAGCGTCGTAGCTGGTATAACTTTCATAACAATAGTACACACCTATCGGACACTGCATCTGTATTTACCTTATTCCCTGAAAAAAAAACGTAATTTCCTCCTCTTCCTCCCGCAGGACGCGACCAGACCTGGCGATGTACTGCAGGACTCAAAACCCCGTGGAACATCACTTCGACCACGCTGTTATGATACTTAGCACAGAGGTGAGAGAGAGAAAGAGAGATGTATGTAAAGAAATGGGACAAGTATATGATGGAGGATATACAGATTTAAGGCAATGGCAGAGAGAATGAGGGAAGGCAAGGAAATTCAAAGTACAAGAGAAGATGGGAAGGGGAGAAGTTCAATGATACCATCCTTTAAAATGAAGATAAAGGTTGAATATGAGTACTTATATCATCGTTATGTTGTGTACTATGTAGTGGCTAACCATGGGGTAGATGTTGTATGTTTTGTGGAAAGTGGTAGTAAGAGTAGTGGAACTGGTTGCAGTAACTAGTTGTTGTAACAATAACTCACCAGCCTCACTGAAAAGTTGTTTAAATCATATTATGACATTGTACGTAACTAATGAAGGGTTTATATGTATTTAACTATCCCAAAATGTGGCCATTGTTAGTTACACCTAAAACTCCCTTTTGAATTTAGAAATTTAGATCAACCTGAAACATTATAGGAAATACATATTATAATAATAAGGCTAGTTTGCCTGCATGGAAAATATTGCAAAGTTATGAATTATCCAAATAATACCTCAAAACTACATACCACATAATTAGTATACATACGTACATTCATAGTTTTGAAATGAACAACATACATATGCTCTAATGCACGTATCAACTGTTATTATATGTTGTTGTTATTATCAACTGTTAATATCAATATATAGTCTGAGTACATCACATAACAGATAACGCACTTTATATTATTGTTTGCGTCGCATCAGGACCCATTGGAACCAAGACCAGGAGAGGGCTCTGTCACGCAGGACTGGAACTATCCTGGGGAGATACAAGGAGAAGGATATCAGAAGTCTCGCTGAGGATGTCGAGAGCCTTTTAATTAAACACAAATGACCGCCTGCCGAGCCCTGAAGAAGCTCTGCCCCAAGTCTCCATCTCGGGCGAGTCCTATTCGAGCAGCAGATGGGCGCTTCGTGTCGGACATGGATGGGCATAAGGCTCGTTCGGCTGAGTACTTTAGGGAGTTGTTCACGGTGTACCCTCCAATTAAGCAGCTTCACACAACTGGATTACGGGTAGTGGATGCCATTCCCACACACAAAACGTAAGTTACTCAAAGCCTTCGTCAAAAAGGCTGTGACTAATATGTGTTAGTCACTGTATCGTGTATACGTACTATCCTTACTTCTGTTTATCAAAGATTTCCTCTGTGAAATATTTGGAATACAACACTTATTCTGTACCAATACACTAATGCTCATGATAATATATTATAATTCTTATAACGACGGTTCTTTGAAAGCATTATTCATATTGCGAAGCTTGGCATTCTCCCCGAAATATTGCCAAGTAGCTACCACCCTTACTTGGTGAAACTGATGCAGGTTAAAAAAAGGTTTTTTTTTGAAGAGGAAAAAAAGGGTTTAATTTTTTTAATTCCCAAATTTCCGTTTTTTTTGTTTGTTTGAAAAACCAAAATTTGGTTTTTGGATTTTGGCCCCCAAAAAAAAAACCTTTTTTGGGGAAAAAAAAAGGATTTTTTTTGTTTTTTTTGTTTTTTGGGCCCGAAACATTTTTTTTTAAAAAAAAAGGAGAGGGATCTTTTCCCGGGAACTGGGAACAATTCCAGATACGGAAAAGGGTTAAAAAAACCCCAATTAGGAACCTTTAAAAAACCCAAAAAGGGTTTTAATGAAAACTTCCAAAAAAGTTCCTTTGGGGGAGTTACACCAAAATTCCTTTTTGGGGGAATTTGGGGGGTTTTGGGTCCCTAAAACCCTTTGGGGGAAATTTTGGGGGTTCCCCAAATAGGGTTTCAAAAATATTCGGGTAGGGGTTTTTCCAAAAATTCCCAAAAACACAAAAACTAAGGAAACCCCCCAAAAAGTTTGTAAAAAACTTACAATATGTTTATTTAAAACTGTTTTTAGGTTTTTTATTACCTTTTAATACCCTTAAAAAATTTTTTATCAAAGATTTCCTCGGAAAAATTTTTTTTTGGGGAAAAATTAACCAAACCATAATTCTGTACCAATAACAAATCCTAAGTTTAAAAAATATAGAAATTCTTTAACCGAGGTTTTTTAAAAAAATTATTCAACCCGAAGGGCTTCTCCCCCAAATTTTGGGGCCAAGTCCTACCACAAACCTTGGTTTTGGAAAAGGGATGGGGAAAAAAAAAATTTTGGGCAAATTTTGGTTTTTGGGTCGGTTTAAACCCATCCTATGGGGAAGAAAAGGTACGGGGAAAAAAAATTTTCCCCACACAAAAACTAAGACCCCCGTTTCAAAAATGGCAAAGGTTTATTACGGTAAGAAATTTACTTTTTTTCTTCCTTTAAATTTTTGGAATAAAATTATTTTCCCAATAAAAGCTTGAAAAATAAAATTTTTAAAGGAGGTTTTTTTGAAAGCGGGGTTATTTCATTTTGGGGAAAGTTTGGTTGGGTTCCCTTTTTTTCTGGGAAATATTGAAAGTGCCCCATTTTTTGAGGAAAAGTTCCCAGGTAGGAAAAAAATATAATTTTCCCAAATTATTTTTTCCCGGGTTTGGCCCCCTAACCAGAGGGGGAAAAATATGGGAGGAACCAAATCAATCAGGGAAAAAACGGGCCCCCTGTTCGGCCGGCAAAAGGTTTCGGAAGAAAACTTTTTTTTTAAATTGGTTCCCCTTGAAGTAAATATATTAGAATTAGGAATTTGGGAAAATAAAAAAAGGTTTTTTGGAAGGCAAAGTTTTGGTGCCTTCAAGAAAAAATGGCCGGTTTTGTTTGGGAAAATATTGGGGAAAGGGGCCCCCTTTGGGGGAAACAAAATGCCACGGTTATGTAATTTTGGCAAAACCCAGCGGGCCAAGTGCCCCTGGGTTTTTAAAAAAGGGCCCTAACAGCACCCGGGCAAAAAAGGGGGGAGGCCCCCCCGGGATCCCCCGGCAAAAAAGGCAAAAGGACTGGTTTTTTCCTCCCCCTTTTTCCTTTACCCCCTAAATTTTTCCCCCGCCCCCCTTCAGTCCCCCTTTAAAAACGTAATAAAATTTGGTGTTTTAAAAAGGGTTTTTTAAAGGGTTCCGGCATTCGGGGAAAATGGGGGGAAGGGGTTTTTAAGTCCAATTTTTTTAAAAAATAAAGTTTTTGGTACCATTAAAAAATTTGAAGTCAATTAAACCTGTTTTCGGAAGGACTAGGGGGGGGTTGAACTGTTCCTGGGGGGGGACGCCCGCCCCCCCAGGTTTTCCCCCAAAAAAATCAAAACCCAGTGTCCCCGGTTTAAAAAACCCGGGGGGGTTCCCCAAAAACCCAACTTTTTCAAAACCCCCTTTTAAAACCGTAATTATTAAAGTTGGGGGAAAAAGGGGGAGGCCCCCCCCGGGGGTTTCGGAGGAATTGGGGGAAGGGGGGTTTCGGGTAATTTTAAAAATAGGACCAAAAATTTGGGGCAAACAAAAGGGGGAGTTTGGTTTTCTATTTAATTAATTGATTCTAGGGAAATGGGTTTTCCCCAAAAACTAAAAATCTTCCCACAAAAAAACCTGGGCCCGGGAAACTTTTTTTTCCCCCAAACCCAAAAAAAGGATTGCAAAAGGGGGGTTTTAAAAGGGGCCGGTGAAAAAAATTCCCCAATTGGGTTAATTAAATTGGGATTTTTTCCGGAGCCCCCAAAAGGGTGGGGAACCCTTTAGGTTTCCTAAGGGGAAAAGTTTTTTGAACCCCCCCCCCCCGTGGGGGGGGGGGAAATTGGGGATTTTTGGCTAGGAAAAAATTAAAAAGGTGTTTTTTAAAATTTGGTTTTGGGTTAAAAATTTTAGTTGGGGTTTAATTGGATTTTTGGTAAGGGGTTTAAAAGGGTTACGGTGAGGTTCAACCCCCCCCCCGCTGGGGGTTGGGTTTTTAATTTTGGGTTTTGGGTTTTAATTTTTGGGTTTAGGGGGAAATTTTTGGTTAAAAGGGTTATTAGTTAAAAGGGGGGGGTGGGGGGGGGGGGGGGGGGGGGGGGGAAAAAAAATAAAAAACCCCTAAAATCTAGAAAATTTTTCCCCCCCATCCCAAAAATCTTAAATACATGTTTCTGACCCCATAATTTTTTCCCCCACCCGAAAACCCTGTTTCCCCACAGGTTACCAAATTTTTTGGGGGGAAGTGGGAGAGATGGGAAAAACACTAGAAAATTTTACCGATTCTAGGAAATATTCTTTTCTATGGATTTCCGTCGAAAATATACTTTTGGAGATTTTGAATTTTTGTTTTTTAGGGAGGGGGGAGAAAAAAGTGTTACGTCCGTCACACTCTTCTTCCTCTTTTTAACTCCTTAAACTCGGGTTTTTCCCCTTGCCGCGGACACT
This sequence comes from Chionoecetes opilio, assembly GCA_016584305.1. Lineage (NCBI taxonomy): Eukaryota > Metazoa > Arthropoda > Malacostraca > Decapoda > Majidae > Chionoecetes > Chionoecetes opilio. Next base: position 9,996 of record JACEEZ010016716.1, read on the forward strand.
TTTTTAAATTTGCAGATTTGGTTTTATTTTGGGGGTTTAAACGGTGGGAAAAGGTTAGGTTGGGGTTTGGGTTTAAAATTAGTGGGTCTAAAGGGGGGGTTAGGTTTTTTTAATTTTTCTTTTCTCATTTTTACACCCCTTTCTTATTAAAAAAAGCCCTTAAAACAGGGAAAGAAAGTTTTGGGGGACAGAATTTCATAAAAGGAGAATATTTCTTGGGAATTTATATTAGGTAAAACGGGAAAAAAACATTCCCCAATTTTTGAAAGGGAATTTCTGCCTAGTGTACAAATTTAAATGGTTAGGTTGCTAGCTAGCCAGGTTAGGTAAAGGTTTCAAAGATTAGGGGGTACTTTTCCTTAAAATTTTGGGGAATTTTGATTTTCCCCTACAAAAAAACCCCAAAAGTACGTATTTTGGGCCCCCCATTAATTGTCCCCTACCCGAAAAGCTCGCTTTTTTCCACAAGTCCCCCCCCACTTTTTTTGCGGGGGGGGGTTGGGGTCGGCTATCCCCTTTGGGAAGGGGGAGAGAAAGGGAAATGCTGGGAAATTTCCCCAAAACTAAAAATTTAAAAAAAGGGGGCTGTGTGGGCCATCGAGGCTGGTTTAAAGTAACAATGACCAGAAAAATGTTTACACTGGGAAAATTTTAATTTTCTACCCCAACCCTGAGTAGGGTTTGTTTCCCTTAAAGGGATTTTGAAAAAACTTCCGTCGTAAATTACAAATTTCGGGGGATATAAGATTTTTTTATGGGGAAAGCGAGGGGAATGGGGAAATAGGAAAATCTACAATTTCAAATTTTTATGATCACTAAGACACAAACGAAACCTTTTCTGACCGGAAAATTTGGTACTTTCCCAAACATTAATTGGGGTACGAGTTTAAAAATATTTTTTTCCCCAATGTTTTTTTTTTTTTGGAAAGGGGAATTTTTGGTAACATTAAAATTTGTCGGCAATTTTTCCTTTCATTTTGCCGTTTTTCCCCTCCTTTTAAAAAAACCCTTGAGAAAAAATCGGGTTTTGGGCGGGGAAGGGGGTTTAACGAGTTTTTTTGGGGGAGAGATTATGTAGTGACGTAAATATACCCGGGGTATAAATAGGGGATGATATGAACCCTAAAAAAACATAAAAATTTAATAAACCAAAAAAACCTACAATACCTATCTATTTCTGGGGAAAAATTTCCCTAACCTAACCAAACCCTTAAAGGGGGGATAACTGCAAATTGAGGCATTTCCGACGTTTTTTAATGTGACCACCCTTTTTAAAACCAAATAAAAAAAATTACAAATAAAGAAAAATTTAAACTTTAGTTCGTACTAAAATTATTTGGTGAAACCATCAAAACCTAACCCACTTTTAAACCCTGACAAAAGTAAAATTTCGCTTTTAAAAAATTGTCCCCCGGAAAAAAGGAAAAAAAATTGGGGCCCGATGCAGGTAACAAGAGAAAGAAGATGGGGGGCGCACATAAACACTTTATCTCGCAGTCACTTTTTCGATCCCCAAAAGTTTTGATTTGAAACGGAAGTTTTCATTGAGATTTTTTCTTAGAACCCCAAAAAAGGAAAAACTTTAACCAGGGCCCCCCCTTGTGTGGGGAAATTTTGGTTTCCTAGTGTAAAATAATCATTAATTCCCAGGTTAGGTTAGTGGGGAAAAAAAGGTGTTGTATAAACCCCTCCCATATCTTTTTTACTCCCTTATAAAGGGGATAATTTTTTGTAAACCCATGTCTTTTACTAGCCTTCAAGCCTCTTGGCAAAACTTTTAAATTTTGGGTCAAAAAGGGAGGTTGGGTTTAAAGGGTTTAAAATTTTAGTTTATTTTAAAACAAAAACAAAAACCAAACCCTTTAAAACCTTTAAAACCAACCATAAAAACCCTACCCTTTGGCTGCTGTCAGTGAGGGAGGGATTGGCCCGGGTCACCGACTGTATTTGATGGGACGGCGGATTTGAAACCTATTTTTTTTTTATCTTTTATTTCCGTGATTTTCATCGAAGAAACCCAAGCTTGCCAAGAGGTTTAAAGGGTTTTAGTAAAAGACGTGTATAAAAAAGGGGATTTGCCCTTTTCAAAAAGGTAGTAAGCTGGGATAGGCAGGGGAGCGAAAAACGAATCTTAACCAAATATAAATCAGATTTTTTTAAAAACATATAAAAAGTATAAAGGATAAATATAGTTTCATCTGAAAAAGGGGGGAGCTTTTGGGGGAAAAAGCGAATCTTTCCCCGGTTAGGTGAAAACTAACAGGTGGCCCGGTGTTTATATATTATTATTAAAGAAATTATAACAAAAAGATGTGATATTTTTGGGTTGGTTTATTTTTTTGTTTTTTGGTTTTCCAGTAAAACCCCCAGTTCTGTTTAAATAAAAAACACATTATTTTTAGACAAAAACTGGGTTTTCACTGCAAACCTTAAAAAAACCACGTTTTGTGTATATTTGTTTTTTCTGCGGAAAATTATGTATTTAATTAAACCATTCATTTCCTGGACATTTTAAAAAAATAAAACCCTACGTATTTGGAAAAATTTTTTCCCACGGGAAATTGGGCCCCCCGGCCCAAATACCCGGGAAAGCAGGGGGGGGCCGCTTTTTTCCAAAGTCAAAAAGGGTTTCCCCTTTCCCGGGGGTTAAGACGTTTGACTGCCCGCTCTGTACCCCAAACCCCATGGATTTTTCCCGAAAATACCATCATTGTGATTCCCACACAAATTTAACAATTGGTAAGACCAAAAATTTACTGTAACCCGTGCCCCAAAAAGTAACCTAACCTGAGGGTTTTCAGGAGTAAAGTAGGGGACCCTTTGAGTAGGTTTAAAGGGCCCCGGTTTCCCCATTTACCCCCCCTTCAGGGCTCCCCGTTCCCGTACACCGCCCCCCCCCCCCCCAAAAAGTCACCATCATCCCCGGGTTTGGTGGTTTTGGGGTTAAACCGGGTACAGTTTGACCTCCGCTCGAGCGGACACCGCCGAGCGGGAGAGAGGGGACTTGTTTTTAAATTTTTGGATGGAAACCCCTTTTACAGCGGTAGGGCGGGGCGGTCAACTTTTTTGTGACGTCATTGTTGGGGATTGTTGTACGGCGGGCCCTAAAAAGGGGGCTAGGGGAAACCCCACCTTTCACCAAACCCTTTGGGTGGCCCCGTTCTGACTAATATTAATTTCCAAATTTTTTTTAGTTTAGGTTTTGGTTAGGTTTAAATAAGGGCAATTTACCTGAATACTAATATAATTTCGTTGCAAAAATTTTTATATATATATAAATATATATAAAAATATATATAAAATTATATTTTATATTAAAATATCTATATATTTAACTATATAAAATTTTATTTATTATATATATATATTTTAATTTTATTTTTTTTTATAATATATTAAAAATATATATATATATATTTTTTTTTTTTTTTTTTCCCTCCCCCCGGGTTTAAAAGGTTAGTTAGGAATCCTTGGAGGAGTTAACCTTTGTTTTTAATAAGGAGAGGCTTTTTGGCCCCCCCTGGATTTTTGGGTGCAAGGGGCAAATTTAAAATCCTAAACCCCCTTTCAGGGTTTTTCAAATGGAAAAAACACGAATCTGCCCTCGGGGAATAGATAGAGTAGGGCCCCCAACTTAATTGGACAAAGATAGAAAAAATGATTTTCGAAATAATGTAGTGTTTAAGGGCAAACTCTAAATTTACCGTTAAATTTAAAGTGCTGTCACCAGAGCCAGGTTTAGCTGGGGGGGCCCCTTCCGTCCAAAAAGAAAAAAAAACCAAAATCCAACACGGCGAAAAAATCAGCAAAAAATGCACAGCCGCCCAAAGTTTTTTTTTTGTCCCCCGGGTCTATACCGGGTCCTACCGGCCCCGGTAATGGGATCACCGTCCCGCGAAACAGGCGCCAAAAAGGGTGCGCCGTCCTTATAGCGTTTCCCCGTACCAGGCTATCACCCCTTCACCGCCGCTTTACTCGCCCCGGGAGGGGGTTTTTAAACATACTCAAAACTCCTGCCCGGGGACAGATGGGCCCGGGAAGGTTTCCCTGAAAAGTGTTCAATGGACGGGAAAAAGGGGCCCCCCGTGTGTTCCCCACCGTATGCTTTCCGTTCCCCACCCAAAATTTTTCACACGGTGGCGAATTGGGGAGCCCCCCCAAGGTCTGTGTGGGCAGCAGGGATAAAAATTTAGATTACATTTTTGTGGGGGTTTTTGCTCCCGGTTTTCCCAAAAATATAATATATTTTGATATTTATGTTTTTTGTTTACATTTATTTGTTTTTAAATAAATTTTTGGGGACCCTTTCATGGGCAAATGTGTTTTTTTTTCCCCTATGTGTTTAGGGCCCCCCTAATTGCTCTGTGACCTAATGCTGGCTTAACATTTTTTTTTTAATTTTAAAGTATACATGTATTCCAGTGGGGACAAAAACAGCAGTGTGATGGGAAGCTAAAATTTGGGCAAAAACAAACACAGTTTTCAGGTTTTTTATGGAGAAAAATAGGCTTGAACAAAAACCCTTTAAGCTGTTTCAAAATTTTTGGGGAAACAATGCTCTTTACCAAAATCTGCAAACAAAGAAAAAATTTAGGTGAGGAAACCCGAAGAGATTAACTGAGGGAAAAACAAAAAAAACAGGTTTGGTCTTTTAAATTTTTTTATTTGGGTATAGGTTCCCTTTAAAAAACCCCACAGGACAGTGTTTTTAGCCCTTTTTGTATTTCTGGTCCCTTTTTTCCCTTCCTGTTTTTTTACGCCTCACTGCACTCTAAAAAATTTAGCTGAAAGAATCCCCTTTCCCTTTTTTTGTTTCTATTATCACCCTTTCCCTGCTCCCTTTTTGGCCCCAGGGTCCCCTTTTTCCCTTATCATCTGTTTTTTTGACATTGTTTAACCTCTCATTCTCAAACTATACCAAAGGGGTTCCCAAATTTAAAGGATTTCTTGACCCCAAAAACAATCAGAAAATTTTTGGGGCCCAAAATTAAACCCTTTAAAGGTTTTTTTCTCACAGAAATATTGAAAATTTAAATTTAAATAGAAAATTATATATTTTTGTCATTTTCTGCAAAAAGGGACAAATTTTTCACAATGGTAGGTTTTTAGCGGTTCTTTGTTTTTCTCTTTTTATACCCTTCGGGATTATCATTTTCCCACCTTATGTGCAAAGGCCTAGCTTTCACAAAAGTTTGGTAAAGCAGGTTTTAATAGAATGTTTTTGTAAAAAAACAGATTGTATAAGGTAGGGTAGAAAATAAGGTAGGAAAATTTATTGGGATGGGCAATCACGGGATATAATAATTACCAATAGCACTGGCATTTTTTTAAAACAGTAATAAATAGAATTTGCATGGCATCTAGGCCAGTCATTTGATATGTGGAGTTTCCATCTAAATTTCCCCCCCCCCACGGTTTTTTTATTGTGTATCTTGCTTCTTTTGAGTGAATGGCTTTCATCTTTCCCATTTTCTAAAAAAAATTCTTAAGGGGGGTTTTATTTTTTCCCGTTGTTTGGTTTTTAATGCTAAAAAATATCCACCCGTTATTTTTTTTTTTGTCCTTTTTTAAAATTGCATAGCAATTCAAAAGCTTTTTTATCAGATGTCACCTTTGAAAATTTTATTGATTTTATGTACTTCTTTCCTACTTTTAAAGTGCTCAGAAAAAGGGGCTTTAATAATATTTTTTTTTTCTACAAAATGTTTCACTAATCTCACTTATAAAAAAACAGTGTTTGCAGTATTTTTTTGATACCTGTATGGGTGGATTGTACACAATATTTTTTACTTTTTTTTTCTGATACAATATTATAGCCCCGGCCCCCCAAAAATTTTCCCAAAAGCATTTTCCCGCAAATAATCAGTTAATCCGGCAAAAGGCTAATTTTCAATAAGCATAGGGTTAAAGGGTTTGGGCCAAAATTTTCGCGTTTTTCCCCTTTTAGATGAGATTGTCTTATTTATCATTAGCATGGGGAAAAAAAAATAAAACATATATATGAAAAAATTCCCCCGGGTTTTAATTTTAAAATATTTGGGTTTAAGATTTTTAAAATAAATACCGAATTTTTTGTTCCGTTTGCAAAGATAAGTATGGAAATTTTATTTTCCCTCCCCCCATCTTTTAGCGTTTAAGGACAAAATGCGAAAATAAGTAGGGTTGTCATTCATTCCTTCCCTGTAAAAGTATAAATTTTAAAATAAAAATTGTATTTTTTTCTAATCCAAGTTGGGGTTTTAGCTTTAATAAAGAATTTTATTTCTATAATCATGTGTTTATTTTTATTAACTTAATCCTGTTTTTTTTTCATTTAAGGGATATTTTTCCCCTTTTAAAATCAAGTAAAATAGAAAAATGTAAAATGAATGTGGTTTTTTAAGAATTTTCCCTTTCTTTAATTTTGGGGAAAAACTTAAATTGGGGAGGAAAATTCCCCCATTTTTATTGGGGCATGGGAAGTGTTTGTGTTCATGTCCCTCTTGCAGCAACAACCTCACCTTCAAGACTGCAAAAATTTTTATTCATTACGGATCCCCTTAAAAAAGGGGGAATTCAGGGTATTTTAAAATTTTTGAAGAAAGTTACTCCCCAAATTGCCATCAAAAAAAAAATGATAAACGGGAATTTTTTCCTTTTAAAAATCCCCAAAGGAAAGAAACTAAATTGCATTTTCCCCGGAGGTGCAGAAGTGAAATTTTTGCACCTTCTGGAGGGTGCTTTAAATTTACCCCCATTTTTACAATAAACGTTAATATTTCATTCCCCGAAAGGGTGCAAAAAAATGTAGTTTTTTTTAACGTGGGGCAGCTTTTTCACCCCTTTTAAAAGGGCCCAAAAATTTGGGGCATCATCTTTCATCCTTTTAAAAGTGCAAAGTTTTCATTTTAAAGGGTGCATTGGGGTTTCACCCATAGGGTTTTCAAAAGGAAACACTCCAAAAAAGGGGCATTTAAGGGTTTCACCCCCAAAGGTGCATTTTTTGCCACCCATAGGGGGGCAAAATCGAACCCCAAAAATTCCCCCTTCCAAAAAGGGGCGAAAACTTTCACCCTATGTTAAGGGCAACCTTTCACCCTTAAGTTTCAAAATTTTGTGAATCGTTTTGCCCCCTTTTTAAAATTTCAATGTGCACCCCTAAAGGTGCATTTGTTTTTAGCATACGGTTTATTATTTTGTGTTAAACTAAAAAAATAAGACAGGATGTCCGAGTGTCTTTGGTTTTTTTAGCGGATGGAGTTTCGACACCTTTTTCCCGAGGGAGGGCACCTCGCCCCCGTTTCCCGATACACACCAAGGGGTTTTGTGTTGTTTGTTCAACCCCCCGCAAACCCATAGGGGCCAAAAAATACACCCCCATAAAAGGGGCAAAAGTTGCAAACCCATAAAGGTGAAAAAACCCGACCCCCAAAGGTGCCTTTTTTTGCCCCCTTGGGAAAGGGGCATTTTTTTGCCCCCTTTTTCAAATTTACTAATGTGGATAATCAAAACGGTGAATTTTACGAAAATGGTAATAATTTTGTTTTGACTAAGACCCCTATCGGATTTATTTGGTAGTTTTCTCAAAAAAAATGACTAACCCCTTGGTTTCTCAGCGTGACTAAATTTGGGTTTATCGTTTTAGGGCCCACGGTTGAGTAGAAAATTAGTCACCATGGGCAACTTTTGTTTTGGTGTGCAGGAATGGAAAACCCGAAAAATTTAAAAAATGCCATTTCCCCCTTCATAAGTTTCCCTTCTTGACGAAGTCAGGGGAGGCTGTAACAAAAATTTTAAGGGGGGAAAGGCAGCTGGTGTCGGGAATACAGTGGGAGCCCTCAAAAATGGGGGGGAAGCCATGATTCGCGGGTTTTTCCTGTGCCTTGGGTGCCGGTGGCAATAGGTACCCTTTTCCTGACGGAAAAGGGGGCTGGTTTGTCCTTATCTCGGGAAGGGGGGCCGTCAGGGGGTGCAGCAGTTTTCCCCGGAAATTTCCCCTGCTCAGCGTTCCAGGGAAGGTTTCTTGCCCATCTATTGCTGACACTGATCAAGTAAAATTTCTGAAACACAGTTTACATCAGCAGTCGGGGGTTTCCGCCTGAAAAAACCCCGACGTGGGTTTTGGGCAAGGGTGCTTGAAACCTATGGGGATCTCTAGAATGCGTTTTTACTAGTGCATCATGAGTCACTATGGGATTTTTTTGCCCTTGCAGGATTCCCTTTCAAGGACTGTTTGGGCTGCTGACTCCCCCGTATTTTAGGGGCCGAGAGTGCTGTTTAAGGGGTGGGGTAAGTGATCCAGCTTTTTTTTTCCCGGAATACAGGAGTAGGTAAGTATGTTCCCTTTCCCCCTCCCTTTTCAACACGTAAGGACGGGTATTGGGCAAATTGGGGACCCCAAAATGATTGTGAAGGGTTTTTAGGAATACCAAGATCACTATCTTTTTTTTGCCGTGATGCAGTAATCTTTTTCCCAGTCCGGGTGGAGGTTTTTGGGGATGGGTTTCGAGGCGCGCACAAGGAGGGGAAGGCCTTTGGGACTTGAAGTCTCCTTGCTTTAAGACCAAGGTCCAGGTTTTTTGGAGGCTTACTAGAGAAACAGTCCGTCTGTTTTATGAGTGGGGCGAGCAAATCGGCGATTGGAAACGTGAGACTGAAACGGGGAAACCCATTACCTGCATAGTCCATCACAAACCCAAAGTTTGGCTATAGGGCAGGTAACCCTGAAAAAACCTATTTTTCCCCCCCGGGTTGTATCTGTAAGAGACAATCCGTAAAAGAAGAGGGGCCCAAAGGGGGGGGCCCACAAGGCTTTTGGCAAGTTGATGTATCCTGGCCCGGGAAAATGCTTGGGGATGGGAAGAGAGGGCCCGCACGGACAGCGCGTGGTGACCCCCAGGAGTGGCGTCGTAGTGTGGGGAAACACGGCGGCCCCCTTGCGTATGCCCCCAAAGATTTATTGATTACTTTTTCCCCCCAGGGAAGGGAAAGTTTTTGAGCGAAGGTGAGTGGCTGTCCTTCGGTTTGCTGCTCACCCCCAAAAACTTTTTAAGGGTACTGGGGGCGGTTTATTGATAATGGTTGGGGTTTAAATAAGTTATATGCCACACCCAATTTTTCCTTTTTTTTTTTTTGTTATTTGATTGATTTATTTCCCCCTATTATGTTTATCTTCAGTTACTCTCAGTAAAGTGAGTGGAAAAATGAAAACCTTTTTAACAAAAAACTCAGCAAGATCCAGTATTTTTGGTAGGTTTAAGTTTTAGATATATAAAGACTATGAAGAGCCTTTGTCATACTTTTCATGGTTATGTTTTTCCTTTTCAAATGTTATTGAAAATTTTTAAAACATATCTAAGGCCCGCTTCATCTCATGGGGGAGCCCGATAAAAACCGCCGCCCCGATACTCCCGCTCAACACGGTTTCATCCATAAATCAGGAGGGGAGCTGCGGGCCCGCCCCTTTTACTATTTCCCTTTGCAGTCCGAAGTCGGTTTCCCGGACGATGAAGAGAGCCCGAATAGTTCCACAGGTACGCGAGCTTTGAACAGGGCAAAATAAAGCAGCAGTTTTTATCCATTTACAATCAAAAACCGGCCTTGTAATTTTCTGACTTGTCTAGATTTAGTTTTTCCCCCTTTTACTAACCATGTTTCACAAAGTAGGGTGATATAGGTATTTCATTCACCCGTTTTGGGGCATTTTTAAAAAAGGATATCATCATTGGGAAACCTTTTTCCCCCCTTCCCCAATTTATCTTTTACTTAAAGTTCCTTCCCCTTTCCCCCAATTCTCTTTTCCTTAAAATTTTATATCATCTTGCTTCTTCCATCATATACTTATACCATTTATCTACATACATCTCTTTCTCTCTCTCACCTCTGTGCTAAGTATCATAACGGCGTGGTCGAAGTGATGTTCCACGGGGTTTTGAGTCCTGCAGTACATCACCAGGGCTGGTCGCGTCCTGAGGGAGGGAAGAAGGGTAGGATATTCAGGGGATTTTTCGGGGGATGAAGGGAATACAGATGCAGTTTCCGATAGGTGCGTACTAGTGTTATAAAAGTTTTACCAGCTACCGCGCTGCAATCTGAGTCATATTTACAATGTGGCGGGGAGGTAGATAATATATGTAATTTATTATGTCCGTCTGTCTCATACCTCCGCCATGCAGAATGACATGAGGGTTCCTCTTGTCTCCGTTCCTATACAAGACAGGAGGCGGCGGAAGAGCTTCATGCAAAGAAGTGGGTGGCGGTGCCCTCGGATGGAGGGTCGGGGGCGGCGCCTTGGGGGGGAGAGGGACGCTCGTATAAAGATCCCTCATGGATGCCCGCATGCGCTCGTACTTCCTCACGCCCACACTGCGCTCTCGCTCGCCTTCCCAGACGCACCCTCACCACGACACAGACCACGATAAGCACGAACAGGAGACCGCTTACCACGCCCGCCGCCACGGAGATGAGAGGCATGAGGCTTGGCTCCCCTGAGGATAGGTTCCTCGCTGGGGAGGGCTTGACGGCAGCTGAGGGGACAAAAAACTGTCTGATAAGGTGCTGGAAGTGAGGCGACGATAAAGGGATCGTGATGGCAAGGAATGCTGCTTTGTGCCGATGTGATGATCAGTGAGAGTCTGTGGTCACAAGGAAAATTATGATAGTTGGAGGAGGAGAAAGGAGGAAAAATATTCACCTAAAAAACAAAAAATGTGCTATGATTGCATATAGAAGTGACGGCAGAGAAAATGAAGGACTTAAGGGACTAATTCTTAATACTAAAAGATGAATTCATTTCAGATGCAAAGAAAACAAGGGAAAATAACTAATCTCAAACGAACACAAGAAAACGAAAAGTTAATACCTGTTGTATAAAAAGCTGGCACGAGAAAATCCAAGAAAACTAGAATACTGTACAACAATTATAACAAAAACAGAACAATATAAAGATACAAACAAACGTATAGAGACGAAATCTAGGAAGAAAACATCTAAAAGTGAATACAAGTTTCTTTCTTTAAGATGTTTGGGTCGCGGACGGTGGCTCAACAGAGAAGGGGAATTGCCACAACTTTGATACCAAAATTATACAAGGGATGCGTAACTTTAGTTATGAGAGGAGATTGAAGTTATTAAAATTACACTCACTCGAGAGACGCAGAGTAAGGGGCGATCTGATAGAAGTTTTTAAGTGGATAAAGGGATTTAATAAAGGAGAGGTAGGAAAAGTTCTTACGGCTTTTAACCAGGGTAGAACAAGAAGTAACGGATTCAAGCTGTAAAAGCGTAGATTTAGAAAGGAAATAGGGAAAAACTGGTTCACAAATAGGATGGTGAATGAATGGAATGGTCTCAGTAGACAGGTAGTTAGTGCTGAGTTATTGGGGAGCTTTAAAGGGGAGCTGGATAAGTTCATGGATGGGGATGAAAGGTGGATGTAGATAGTGTTAGGTGACAGGAACTACCACGTGTAGGCCTCGCGGCCTCTTGTAGCTTCCTTATTTTCTTATGTTCTTATGTTGAGGAAAGCTCAGAATTTTGATCAGGATTTTTAGGCTTGTCATTAATTTCAACGAGCGTAAAATTCTCGCAATGTTAAATAAATAAAAAATTAAAGAAAATTAAATCTACTGACACGGAACACCGCTATGATGAAACATTTCAGTTTTAGTGATAGTCTTCAGGGATAATAACAACATAAATGATAAAAAGTAAATGAATACATAAAAGTCTAGTACAAATATAACAATGTGGCGGGATGTAAGTAAAACAGAGAAAAATATGTCATTATAAAACAAAGGTGAGGAATACACATGTTATAAATAAGACGTAACCTAATTCTGAATTTATTTACCAAAAAAATTCATATTATTACTGCTACGTCCAACCTACTATTGCAACTCCATTCACTTTGTACACGCTTGCCAGTGGAGCCTAAGCCCGGGCGTGAAAGGCAACATACAATCGGCCGCTGCGTTTCACATCCTCTCCTGGAAACCTTCACGTGAACAGACTCTGGAAGTACACTGGAAATCTGGAAATCTCAGTACACCATTCAATTTTTGGTATAATCTCCACCAAATATACATTGCAACCATACACACAGTTGATACACAACAATTTTGCGACCTTCTGAGGAAACTAAAGCGTTTATTTGTCGATAAATTACTATAACTGCAACATTGCATGAAAGAGAGAGAAAAAAAACTTACGCATACAGCCTGTTTGGTCTGATTGGAAGCATCTCCGCCGGCTGTATTGCGTTTCGTAGGTTCAAGCCCGTTTTGGGTGGATTCCGCTGACAGCACATATTATTTATGTCCCCCTTGAGCAAGGAGCTGGGCTAAGTGAGTGAGATCTAAATCTTACCCATAGATCGATCTCAATGAGCTCTAAGCTGTTTCCAGGAAGGTAAAAGCTGGCGATCGCGAGCTCAGCACACATGATCAAGACACTGGGCACACACACACGCATACACACACATACTCACACACACACACACACACACACACACACACACACACACACACACACACATGCCAGCGTAGTGGATTAGAGCGCTATGTTGCCAGTCAGCGCAGCAAATGTCGGCGTAACAGGTGCTTCATCCCTGCATTTGACAAGCAGTGTTTGTATATTTAAGGTACTCCGTAGTGTACTGGTTAGCACGCTCGGTTCACAACCGATAAGTCCCGGATTCGATCTCCTGGCGGAGCGTAGACTGATGGGCAGTCTCCTTAAAAGCCAAGCACCTGTCCACCCAGCAGTGAATGGGTACCGGGTGTTAGCCGGGGGTTTGTGACCCGCCTCCGGGGGTGATGGTTTCGGCTAACACTAAGCACTAAGGATGAATGATAAAATGTAGATATGGAGACGGGGCTATACGAGTGTAGCTCAGGCCCTGTAAAATACAACTACATCACGGGTTCTTAACCGGGGGTGCGAGACCAACCTCTTGTGGGTGCGAGATGCTATGATGGATCACATAATTATATACTTGGAAACAGAGGTGTAGCTATTAGCTAAGTATCTTTCAATGAAGGGCCACCTGGGGGGTCACAGCTGTGTATGTGGAGAGGGGGCACTATGGCAAACGGAGCTCAGGGGCATTTTGATGCCACATAGAGCATTAGTGCATATCGTCAGTCACAGGTCCAAGCAGATTACGGCAGCCATTTCCAGTGGGGGGCACGTTGTGGGGGCTCCAGATTTTTCATGACGTGACACGTGCCCCTCTGTAGCTACGTCAATGGCTATAGCTGATCTGACGTTATATAAGGTAGAAAGATAGCTAGGCAATTCTTATTACTTTGCAGGGTGGAATAACCTAAACAACCTCAAATCACACTTCGCTCTCATTCCCTCCATTCCTCTCCCACTCACAGGGGCGCCGCCATAAAAAATTGACTGGGGTGGCCAAGGCTGGATACAGATCTAATGTGAGGTGGCCCTGGCATAGCCATTAAAAATAATATGCTGTATGCTCAGTAGACCTCTGACTAAAGATATGGGGTGGTCACCCCCTATATCTGCAACTCATTCCTCTCACTCTCTTTTCCACTCCCTCCCTTTCTTTCTCTACTTAATTTACGCTGTAAAAATATGATGAAAAACAACAAAATAAAACGTTGTTTTGCCAAAAATCTACCCCTTCCTCCTCCAAGCTGCCTGCAAACACGCCCTGCCAGCTCGCTGGCTCGCACTCGGCTGTCGCTCGCACCGGATTATTCAACGAACTCAACACTGTTTCGAAACACTTAACCTTTCCTGTATTTCATTCCCAACCTGTTAACCTTTGATCAATAATTTTTTACCTGTAACGTTATCTAATTCCTAAATGTGACTTAGTAATTGTATTGGTATAGTTTTATAATATTTTTTAAAAGCTTATATTGATTAGATTCGTTAGTGCTTCGAACTCATTAACAACGTCGCAGAAGATTGTGGGTAGGATATCACTTTAAGAAAAATTTGCTACGTAGTTTGTGGGTTGTTAAAGGACGGGACTGCTTTGTTAGCAGTGGTGTAGCTAGGTATCTATCAATGGGGGTGCACTAGGCAAGTGGAGCTCAGAGAGGCCACTCTGATGCCACAAAGAAGGGAATGCTATATTAAACATGAATTCGACCAAATAAAAGTTCATGCGTCATATACAGTTATTTGGTTGTCAAAACATTATATATATATATATATTATATATATATATATATATATATATATATATAATAATATAAGCGAAAGTGTGTATGTTTGTCTGTCTGTGTGTGTGTGTGTATGTGTGTGTGTGTGTGTGATATAGGTTCCGTCCCCCGTGGCGCAATCACCTTATATGGCACATTTTTGGAACCGGGTTGACCAGGGGAAGGTTTTAAGCCCATTTATGAGATGATTTGTTCATTTTTTTTTTTTTTTTTTTTTGCAGCCTATCTATATAATAATATAAGCGAAAGTGTGTCTGTCTGTCTCTCTGTCTGTCTGTCTGTGTGTGTGTGGGTGTGTGTGTGGGGTATAGGTTCCGCCTCCGGTGGCCCAATCCCATCATATGGCACATTTTTGGAACCAGGTCGACAAGGGGAAGGTTTTAAGCCCACTTATGAGATGATCCGTTCACTTTTTTTTCTCTTTTTTTTAGCAGCCTATTAGCGAGAATTGTGAAAAAAAAAAGTGGGTTGCAAGAATTGAGAAAGCTTTGGTGTAGGGTGATGGGTAATGGGTCAGTGAATGGGTGGGGTGATGGGTAATGGGTGTGAGGTGATGGGTGAGTGAATGGGTGGGGGGTGATGGGTTGCGGGTGATGGGTGATGGAATAAGTGGGGGGTGATGGGTAATGGGTGAGTGAATGGGTGTGTGGTGATGGGTAATGGGTGAGTGAATGGGTGGGGGGTGATGGGTAATGGGTGAGTGAATGGGTGGGGCGTGATGGGTAATGGGTGAGTGAATGGGTGGGGGGAATATATACATTTCTACATCCATGATTTCAGGAAAGCTAGAAGGGGCTATCTGGAGAGTCCGTGTTTGGCGGGCCGAAACTAGCCAAAAAGTCCGCCCGGAGGGCGGCTTTGCGGCTAGTATATATATATATATATATATATATATATATATATATATATATATATATTATATATATATATATATATATATATATATATATATATATATATATATATATACATATACATATATCTATATCTATATCTATATCTATATCTATATATATATATATATATATATATATATATATATATATATATATATATATATATATATATATATATATATATATATATATATATATATATATATATATATATATATATATATATATATATATATATATATAAGGGTGGTCCAACAAATGTAAGATCTTTATATTTTTGGTGCTCAATGTTTATTTGATTCCTTAAAATACGAAAGTAATTCAGGCCAAATTATAGGTAATTTCAGCTTCATTTAGGGTATGCACAAGTGGGCCGAAAATCATGCTTTTCTGATGTTTTTGCCCCTCTATAAAATCATTATTCTTCCTTACATCAGATACACAGGATGTATTTGCTATATTTATTTGGTGGTGTTTATTTTCTCCAAAATAGCTATTAGCTATGAGATTAACGTAAAGAATACATGTAAGAGAAACATACATTACAAAAGATTAGCCTTCTTTACGTTGGGATACTGACGTCGATGTGTGGCGACCACCTGAAGCAGGTACTGCTTTTGGTCTTCGCTTTTCGTAATTGAAGAGTTGTAGTCCTCGATAACCTTCACAGCTCTTTCAGCCACATCATTCACCACATGCATCTCTTGTAGAATTTCACTTGACTGAAGGAAGTGTAGATTGTCATTCCATTGGCTTGGATCCTTGGAGACGAATCCAGAATCCAGGAGCACGGTTTGAAAGAAGTGGTTAGTATTTGTAGCAACCAGGTTTTTAAGCTCCAGCGATGGAATTTCCTCTTATGTGACTTGCAGCTTCTTTGGACGTTCTTTTTTCTCTTACTTTCACTTCATTGACTGAAGAATTAATAATTTTTCATCATATGAAACACTATCACTGAAGAGAGCCAGAGCTACTGACTCCTCACTCAAATACCACAGATGCCACTGGAAAGCCTTTGTTGATGTCGTTCCAACGGATTCATCTAATTTCTCCCCATAGTAATTAAGTTGTTTAAGGAAAGATAGATAATTGCTTTAAGTTTCAAACACTTCAGGAACTTTGAACCACATTGGACCGTAGACAAGAGCAACAAAAAGAGACATGGTCTGAATCAACTTCTCCTTGATGGTTAGCTGGAACTGGTGCTGAAACATGAATATCTGGAGAGAGTATAATGCTTTAGCCATCCAACGAGCATGGTGTACTGTGCCAGGCTGTCCAAAACGAATCCCTCGGTGTGGAGTCCCACCCAAAAATATCACACAAAGCTCCATAAGTCGGAGGTAATCGTCCCGGGGCTGAGTCTGTTGGAGAGCTTTCATGTAGTAGTCGAGAACTTTTTGCACCCATTCAGAAATTTCTTTCAATACTGCAGCGATATGCCCGCTAGTCTTTCCCGTCTTGAACTCCAGCTGCTTGATTTGATGCCACTGCTTTTTAAACCTCTGGAACAACAGAATATATGAACCACTGGATGACCCATGAAGGGTTTTGAAGACATCCTTAAGAACAATCTCCAAGATATGGTGTCTGCAAGGAATGTATAGGAGGTTGCTTCTAATCCTCTCTTCAATCAAGGAACAAGCTCCACGAACGTGACCAGTGTTGGCGGCAGTGGTGTCAAAGCTCATGGCGACAACCCGGTTATCGACATTCCATTCTTTCAGAGTATCCACCACAGCACTAGCTTGCGCCACTCCCGTTCCTGATGATAGGTGTGAAACGCCCAATAATTGGACATTCCCTACTGAAGAAGATATACCTTTCCTCGCGATCAGTATTGAGAGACGTTCAACAGATTCCTCTCCTGTTAGAGATGGAAGGATCTTTCCATCCCAATGAACCACTATTCCAGGCTTGGCTCCACAGGAGATGAGAGTTTGCTTCACAGAAGCAGTGTGATCTCTACGATATTAGATGCAGGCTCTCCTGACTGAGGAACGGCTGATAGGCAGCCCACAAATGTTCCTTCCAAGTTCTGCTGCAGTAGCTGCCACAATGTGAACGGATTTTCGGTCACTTGAATTGGTTCTATCCAAGGCAGCAGCAAGACGACCGGAAACTAAGATTTCAGATTTGTTTTGAGATAATACATGAGAAGTAGCAGTTGATGGGCTAGGAACTTTAAAATCTGGATCCATTTCGAATCGAGGCTTCTTTTGATATGAAATGTGTCCTTCATCTTCATCAGAGCTGCTACTTGATTCAAACTAAATAGTCTCTAGATCTTCATGCATCCGCTTTTTTCCCCTTTCCTTTCTCATTTCTGCTTGCTCCTTCTGGTATATTTGCTTAATTTCATTCTTGGCCATCACTTTGTCGGGTTGTCCCATGTGAAACTTGCGTTCTCCCTGTTGACCCTCCAAGAAAAC
>JACEEZ010016716.1:40000-50738 GCA_016584305.1 Chionoecetes opilio
GGACCCACCTGCAGCCAGTGCACCCGCCGTGAACCCATCTGCAGAAACGACCACAGCTGAAAGAGAGTTGATGAAGAAGGTAAATATACATATTGTTACAATGATTTTTATTTGGCCAGTACCTTTAACTAGAGTAGTATTTAGAATAATTACATGTACTTTTACCCCACTACATTATATTCACTTATATTAATGAAGTAGAGTAAGATATCAGCATATATCCGAAATTGTCTTTAAAAATACATTTGAAACTCTAGCCTGCCTTTCCCATGGAGTGCATGTGTGACATTCCTTGGCTAGTTCAAAGGTCACCACTATATTTATATTGCGCTGCTAGGTCTCCCCTCTCCCCCAACCCCCTATGTGTCCTAATGACTCTCCCATTGTATCACCTGATCCCACAGGATTAACACCTCGATAGCCTTTTCCAGCCGTGACTCAGCCTGACCATTTGACATACACTGACAGACAGTGTTGACTGATTTTATTATGCTATTACATCGTTTTCTTTCCAAACCTTTAATGACAATATATTTAACACACAGCTCCGTGAGGTGGAATCCCGGCAGCAGAACATCGCAGTGGCTTGGAGTGGGGCACACCGCGACGAATCCCCGCTCATGACCGAGATCCGCCTCTTTCACCAACTCCTGACAGCCTCGTACAATGCTTTGGAGAAAAGGTACGTCGAACACTGTATGTTCGAGGGTCTCAAACTGGTCACAGGCATGAATGACTATGCCCTAGGGACAGGCTCAATCCCCAGGGTGGCCATTACGGAGCCACAACCGCCGCTACAACCACCGCTACAACCACCGACTCATGCAGCTCCTGCCCAGTACGAGTCCATAGCCCTCCAAGGACCCTCACACTATAAGGTACCCAGCGCACCCGGTGCACCTATGGGCTGGAGGTCACGAGCACCCAGCTATGGGCGTCCTGATGCCCAACATGTCGACCCTCCCCGACCAGTGACCCCTAGGCTGACGGACATCTACGCATTGGACCGGTACATGGAGAGTGCCGTCGCTAGGGATTTCCAGTACTAAGTTTTCTTTTCCCCCCTATTTGCCTAAGTTTTTCTTTTCCCCCCTATATGCCTATCCGTTTTGTTGATGTTCATTCAGGTAATTAATTCACCTAATAGCCTTTCCCCCCCCCCCCCCCCCCCCCTACATTAATTAAATTATGAAACTTGTGAAATAAACATACCATAAATGGTACGTCACATGATATATGCAAAACAACTTATCAAAATCGCTATGTGGAAATAATGGTTATGGGTATCTGTATTTTTGTACTTTATAACACTTTTTGTACTTTATAACAATGAGTATAAATGTGTAATATGTTGTTTGCCATATGCTTGACCTAATGGAAGTTTAATTAATGTAAACGCTAGGATAACTCTGCACAAATATGAGTGCCATTAGCTAAATATTTTTAGAAATCTTAGTACCAAATAATCCTACCATAATAAAATCATGAAAAATAACGAAAAAACTAATTGTAATAATGAATAAAAATAAATGAGGGAAGAAACAAAAAAAATAAACAATATAATTTTTTTTTAAATATATATATAAAATGGTAAAACTGTTGAGAGCCAAAATAAATGAGGAAAGAAATATAAATATTTACAAATGTTAATAACAAATAATCCTACCATAATAAAATAATACTAATGAATAAAAATCTCAATATAATTTGGTTACAAATATATAGAACAAATAGGAAAAATGTTGAGGCAAAATCAATGAGAAAAAAAATTGAAATATTAATAGAACAATTATGACACATGTTGTGAGGGAAAAAAAATTTAAGAGAGAAATATAAAAGAGATAGAAATATATGGACATAATATGAAACATTTTGAGGGCAAAGAAAATGTCAAAGAAAAATATAAAGGTGATAGAAATAAATAGCACAAATGTGAAACAGATGTTGAGAACGAAAACAACAATATAACAGAGAAATATAAGAGAAATATTAAACATGTTGAGGGCAAATGAAAGGTTCAATAAAATATAAAGGAGATATACATATATATACAAAAACTGTGAAACAGATGCTGCGAGGTAAAATAAAATACAAGAGCAATATCCCAGAGATAGCAATCTATAGAACAAATATGAAACGTATACTACATGTCCAGGTGTCTGGTGTCACCTGTGCTATATTGTATAAAATTATATAAGTATACCTATATCCGATTGTATTAGTCATGAAGTATACAGTATCATCTTTACCTACTAAATTACATTGGTAATTGCATTATAGATAAACTGCGTCTTTAATGTCAAGCTATAGTAAAACAACTTTAATACCGGATTTGTGTATAGTTATATATATATATATATATATAAAATATATATATATATATATATATATAATATATATATAATATATATATAATATATATATATATATCTATATATATATAGATATATTATATATATATATTATATATATATATATATATATATATATAATATATATATATATATATATATATAAATTTTATGAATTGCGAAACATTTCTACTTACCATTCACAGTTTCCAGGGCAGGAGGTTCCGTGGGAGGCTGTAGTAGTCTGTGAGGTAGTTCCTCACTATTTTGGCAGGTCCGGGTCCAGCTTGCCGCCAACGTGGCTGCAGTCCGTCCATCCGTCTAAGGGGTCACTTGCCCAGTCTCCAGGCCGCACATGGGCGTCATGCACAGGTAGCCTGTTCGTGCCTGGCCGTCTGTCGATGAGGATGTTGTGGAGGATGCTGGTTGCGAGAACCACCTTTTCAACAGTGTGTGGCTGTAGGTTGAGAGTCGTCAGTAGGCACCGGAAGCGGTTGGCCAGCATCCCGAAGGCGTTCTCGACCACCCTCCTGGCCCTCGACAGACGGTAATTGAAGGCGCGTTGTTTCTTTTGTAGTCCTCGGTGGGTGTGTGGTTTCTGGAGCCACTCTCTCATAGGGAAGGCGTCGTCGCCCACAATAAAGTAGGGCACTGGCTCGTCATCCCCAGGCAGTGGCTCCCGGCCTGGCAATCCTGCTGCGTCGTTTTCTAGCGCCTGCCGGAGGTCGGTCACCTGAAAAATGCCGGCATCCGAGGCTGACCCGTTTGCTCCCACATCTACGTTGGTGAACTTTGCCTTGGAGTCAACCAGTGCCAGGAGAACGATGGAGTGGTACCCTTTGTAGTTGTAGTAGTACGATCCACAGTTACCAGGGGGTTGCATTGCGATGTGCTTACCGTCGATCGCTCCTACGGTGTGGTGGAAATTCCAGTTGTCGGCGAATCCCTGGGCTATGTCCTTCCACCCCTGCGGTGTCGTGGGGCACACGATGACCTCCTCCATATATTCCTGTACGATAGCCTCGCATGTTTCTCGTACAACCTTGAAAATGGTGTTGGGACCCACTCGGAAGTTGAGGGCCATGCTTTTGTATGCCTCACCTGTGGCCAGGAAGCGGAGTGTGATGGCCAGACGTAGGCCTGGTTCCAGGGCCTTCCTAAAATTGGTATCCTGCTTGTGGATGCGGGGTGTCAGCCGTCCCAGAATCTCAGTGTAGAGTGCCTCGTCCATTCGCAGGTAATACTTGTAGGTTGTGACGTCCGCTGCTTGTAGGGTCTTGAGCAGTTGGTGATAGTGGCCATACCTTTATCTCTCTGCTATCCATTCCCTCATAAAACAACTACGTGCCTTGACTTTGCGTTTCTTTCTATTCTTGTTCCGAATCCGAGTCCTCCTCAGCAGCACGGCAGTGTAGAGCTGGACACTCAGGTTGGTAATCAGAAACTTTTTGCGGTTCAGTAGGTCGTGGTAGTAGTCGTCGGTTCTCAGGTAGGGCGGCATGTGGTCGAATACGTCAGTGGTGGGCTCCATGGTCCAGGTAGATGGTTTGGTGGTAGACTGTGTGGGGGTCGACGGCCCCCACCCTTTATATAGGGCTGGGTATTTGGTCGTACGGCTGTCGAATGAGTCGATATGTGGTCATACGGCTGTCGGATGAGTCGATGTGTGGTCGTACGGCTGTCGAATGAGTCGATGTGTGGTCGACCTTTTAGGGTGACACTCGTGTGTATCGTGCGACACACTTGCTAAGTACGTGTGTATCGTGCGACACACTAGCTCAGTACGTGTGCTGGTCGTGTGGCAGACGACGAACATCCTACAAACATCCTCCTTATCGTACTGTGTACGTGTGGCGCGTACGTGTGTGTCGTACGGACATCGTCACAGGGTCACGAGTTAACGTTTG
Organism: Chionoecetes opilio; assembly: GCA_016584305.1. NCBI lineage: Eukaryota > Metazoa > Arthropoda > Malacostraca > Decapoda > Majidae > Chionoecetes > Chionoecetes opilio. The sequence goes on from JACEEZ010016716.1 coordinate 44,259, forward strand.
GTAGACGTGTAGGTGGCGTGTGTTTGCCGTGTTTGTCATGTGAGCGTCGTGTGAGTGTCTGTTTGACTGTCGTATGGCTGTCGTCGTCAGGAAATGCTCTGTCTAACTGGGTCGAATCGGCAAAAAAACAAAAGATCGACTAGAATCGCCTGTGATCGTCTCTTAACGTACTGTATGGGACGCGGGCTTTAATCGTGATACGTTCATGGCACTATCGTGGTTATCGTAACTTTATCGTGATATTGTCTTACAGCTATCATGACTCCGTCGTGACCATCTTAAGACCGTCATGACACATGCTTATAGACACCGGGACATTGTTATGAGGCTATCGTGGTCGGCGTCTATTGTGGCCAAATTTCACGATAGCGCCAATAATTAAACTAGTGGCGCTATCGTGGTTTGATTATGGAATGTGTGAAGGGAGCTTAAGGAGAAAGAAAAAACACACGGGAGGCGAAAAGGATGGGAGAAGAAGAAAACTAGGTTTCACTAGCACTTTATGGAAAATCGGTAAAATGCAAATGTAATCTCTTAGAGCACGGGTTCTTAACCGGGGGTGCAAGACCGGTTTTTTGGGGTGCGAGATGCTATGATAGACCACATCAGTATATACTTGGCAATAGTGGCGTAGCTATTAGCTAGGTATCTATCAATGGGGGGGGGGGGCACTATGGCTAGCGGAACTCAGGAGCATTCTGATGCCACATAGAATAGTATTAGGGATATCGTCAGTTACATGTCCAAGCAGATTACGGTAGCCATGGCCAGTGGTGGGCTTCCATATTTCCATGGGGGGCACGTGCCCCTTAGTACCTACGCCATTGGCTATAGCCGATCTGATGTTATATGAGGTAGAAAGAGGTATTATTTTACAATAGGACCAAAATTGCCTACTCAATTGGGACTTTGGTTTCTGTTTACCTAATTGGATTCTAGGAAACATTATCTCTATGAGCTACCATCGCAAATCATTACTTTTGGTGATACTGACATGTTGTTTATAGGGATAAGAGAGAGACGTGTTTACGTCCGCCACACTCTTCTTCCTCTTGTGACCTGCATCGCCTCTGTTCTTCCCTTACCGCGGACACATTTTTTAATGCAGATGTGGCTTTAGTTAGGAGGTTACAGCGCGGGAATAGGCTAGGTTAGGTTAGATTAGTGAGTCTAAGGGTGGGGTTAGGTTAAATTAATTTTCATATCTCATATACACTCTTCCTATTAAAAAACGTCTTATATTTCGAAGTAGTGATTTGCGACGGAAGTTCTTAGAGAGAATTTCTTAGAATCTATTAAGGTGAAAAAGTAACAACACTCCCAATTTTGTTGGGAATTTCGGTCATGTTGTAAAAACTTACCTAGAAAGATAGCGAGGTAACAGCCATTACTTTGCAAGGAGGGGCTAAACAAACTCAAATCACACGCAGCTTTACTCCCTATTCCCTCTCCCACTCACAGTAGCGCCCCCAAAAAATGTTGACTGCAGTGGCAAAAGGTTGGACACAGATCTAGTGTGGGGTGGCCACGGCATAGCCATTGAAAAAAAAGGTAGAATTTGCATTAGACCTCTGACTTAAGATCTGGGATGGCCAATAGGATTTCAGGATGACCGTGGTCACCCCGTAGGTCCGCCACTGCTCAATCATTCCTCTCACTCTCTCTCCCTCACTTTCTCTTTTACTTAATACGTAGCAGAAAATTTTGAAGAAAGGAAGAAGATAAAGCGTTGTTTAGCCAATAATCAAAACCCCCCCCCCAGCTGCCTGCACAAACGTCCTGCCCCTTCCCCGGCTATATTTTCGAGTGTCGTTCGTACCAGATTATTCAAGGAACTAACACTGCTTCGAAACACTAAACCTTTCCCTTATATCCTTCTCATGCCCTTTCCTGTTAACCTTTGACCAAAATTTTTTTTTGAGATGTAACGTTATCTATGAAGGCGTTTTCTGCGGGGAGCAGGAAAGGTTTTTCACTTGCAAGCGGTCACTTTCCTCTGCTGTACCCCAGCAGGAATCACCCCACCGTCGCTGCTCGTGAGAAGGCGACGCGGCGGCTGAGATGAAAGCAAAACCAAGATAAAATGAGCAATTTGACCTTCTAGATATTTTCACACTGGGATGTATCCTTACCGACATAGTCAGAAAAGTGTGGAGATTCGGGAAGCGGGCTTAGAAAATTTAATTTGATCATAAGTAACCCAAAAGAATGAGGAGTTGAAGCCAATAAATGGGGGAAAATGTTTATGCACTGTTATACTCAACCATTGTTTTCGGATACTTTTTATTACATAGTTATAGATTTATACTAATGTGATGCAAAATTTCCTCGGGAAAGGGACGATAGTGGTTCTCAGTTTTTTTTTTAAATATCCAATGGTATTGTCAGCAAATCGGGTAAGAATGGGGTTTGTGTGAAGTTGTTGATTTTATATGAGTCAACCAGTAAATAGACACCGCCTCCGGTGACCACAGAGTTATATAAATTATACTACCTAGAGTGTGCGATGAGACCATACATAAACATGAGTACATCTTACAACATGGAGTATTATGAGTATTAAGGACGAGGTGATGAGTATCATAGCTGTGTCCTGAAGACCCTGGACGCACATCTAATATACTATAGGAGTAGTCGTGTGTCTGTCTGTCTGTCTGCCTGTCTGTCTGTCTGTCTGTCTGTTTGTTATGGGTAGCCGAAACTGTAAATTTAATTTTGAGGAAGTGGGTTTCAAAAATTCACAAAAAAATCGTCGGTGTAAGCGGCTCGGTCCCATGTCGATTGAATAATTTTGAAGGAGGCGGTTGGGATAAAAAACCTTTTATGAGTATTAGATTACAAGAAGAATCTCTGCGGTAACTTCTTTCCGTATTTCACTCACTCCGTAGACTCATGGACTTACCGTTTGTGTGTATCCATCTAGTTGTATTTTACGGGCCAGAGCAAGCTGTATGGCCCGTCTCCATCAGCATTTTATCATTCATCCTTAGTGCTTTGTGTTGGGCCCAAGCCAGCACCCCGGATAGCAGGTCACAAACCCCGGCTAACACCCGGTACCCAATCACTGCGGGTGGACAGGAGCTCGGGTTTAAGGAAACAACCATCTGTTTCCGCTCCGTCCGGGGATCAAACCCGGGACTTCTGGGTTTCTGAACCGAGCGTGCTTCCCCTACACCACGGAGTTCCCTTATTAGTTTTGTGGTGTGTGTGTGGTGTGTGGTGTGTGTGTGCATGTGTGTGGGTGCATGTATGTGTGCGTGCGTGCGTGGGGTGCGTGTTGCGTGTGCTGTGTGTGTGTGTGACGGTGTCGGGTGTGTGTGTTGCTTGGGGTCCATATTCTAATATACTCCACGCACAGCCAACTCTACGTCAGCCTTCAGGGTTTGGCTGGTAGTCCGGGGAAATGAGGCCAAAAAAGGGGGTCAACCGGCAACAATTGCAATAGTAATGAAATCAAAACATTATTCAACAAAAAATATATGTATAGAATAACTTTTCAAAGGTTTGCTCGAGTAAATATATGGGAACACTGTCTAATTGCATAAATCAAGATTGGCGCCAAAAATCGAAATTTCATTATATTTGTATTGCAATTTGTAATTTACTTTGCAAATAATAATTGGCAGTTCGTGTTTGTACAAAAATGACTAAAGAACAATCTCAAACGCGCTCATTAATTATTACACGTCATCGGTACCTGTGATAATTTGTACAGAGACCTCGGCAATGCCCACAGCCAGTGGAACAGTCCAGCCCATGTTTTGTTGCATGTAGTAGGCTACACTGCCTGATACTACAACCTGACTTACATTTTCACCCCTGACACCTCCGAGCAAAGCTGTAGGAGCTCCAGCTAGGCCTATCTATGAGGACAGGCATAAAGTTATTGCCTTGCTTGTACCAGCCCCATTCTTCTGGTGACATATCTGTTCTACCCATCCATTCTTGAACTTGAAGATAGACACGACGACGGGGTGGTTATGCTGCAGATGATGAAGGTGGCAATACTTCGGGATGCACAGGAGATGTGCTGCTGCCTACTTTCTGGGAAACTGAGAATCGGAGGAATTTTAAATGTGTCATCAGGATGGCCTTTGTAAAATTTTAATTTAGTGCCTTTTCTCCAGCAGTAACCACATTCGCGGGTGTTGAGGTCTGTTTAGAGAACATGTGTGCTTGCTCCAGGAATAGCTTATTTGTGCTGATAAATTTCAAGCCTGCTTTCTTTCCAATATCATATAGGGAAGATGTAGTGTCAAAAACCTGCTGGCATGCACAAACAGAATATTGTACAAACCTCTGGAGCAAGAGCTGTTGCATCACGCAATATTCCAGCATCGGAGTTTCTTGGTACCGGACCGGGTTATGGCTTTAAATTTACCCCCGATGTGATGGTGTGCAATGCCAACACAAAAGAATGGGGATGCTGGGGTCGTCTGCTACCACAACTGTGAGTTTTGTGGGAGTCTGGTAGCAACAGCAATGGCAGTCTGCACAATCAGCAAATCAGCGTCTGCCTTAGCAGCTCAATATGACATCCTGCCTGATTACGTGATCATGATCAGCCAATAGGTGGATGAACTTCTTTTTGTTGACAGCATCTCATTTTTTCACAGTCATCTCTTTTCCTCTTGCACAATATGACATCAGATACGTGTACAGTAGTGCTAGCATGGATCACCCTCTTCGCTGGTGAGCAATATCTTTGGTGATGGGGCCTCGGATATCCATCAAAGAGAATCACGGCTCTTCCGTAATGGGGATGTGACATACTTTGGTAGGCTTGGCATATATCGGCACACGTAGCACCCCGATTGCAGCTACTCTATTGTAGCAATGCACCCTTTCAGCAAGTATTGTACATCACTGATGGAGTCAGTAAGTCAGGGGCATTAACTTCCAGAGGGCATCAGCCAGTAAAGACTTAGTAGCGAGTCTTGGGGTTCCCCCGTTATCAAAGAGTGCAGATGGATAACTGCACAAGTCGTATTCAAACACTTCAGCAGGGTTGTCGTTGCGTGTGCCGCAGTTACTAGTCTTGGGAAAAGGAGCTGTGGATCGATGTTGATGACATTCCTTGATTTTCACTGCATTGCTGTACTAGGAGGGATCCCCTTTTTCCTTCTTTTAATGTATGTTATTCAAAAAGGTTTACCAATCATGTTTGAAGAACTTTCGTGCCAAATTATGATGCTTGATCATCATTGACAGATTCATCTGCAGTCACTCCAGTAACCAGGTTGTACAGTTCAAGATTGTAGGTGAATGGACTCCTTGAAGACAAAACACATTTTGTGAGTGTCTGACGAATCTTTCCATTTGGTTGTAAAAGTGTCCTTGTGTTGTTCGCTGGTTCATAGCTGAATCCAGACAATGCTGCATGCTAAGTTTATCTCAGATGGATCTCAGATGATTTCACAGGACTATATTACTGACAAAATCTGAACCAGTTATAACCCATATTTATGGGACAATATGGGAAAATTCTGAAGATATAACATGATAATATGGGATGAAGTTAACACATGTTTTCCATTATTATATTTTTGAATAGTAGGGAGCATGTGAAAGGACATGAGAAAACCCAATTGGCAGGATTTTGTTTACTATAAGATCTTGTTGACATGTTCCCGGGATTAAAATTGATACCGCACTATAATTCGACTATTTTGTTTTACATAATGTTAAATTTTCAGTTAAAATGTTAACATCAATACCACACTACACACTGTGGCTGTGGCTAGCCTGTTATGTGAGTTCCATATCCCATTTCAACAACAAAAGTCCGTTACCATCACCAACAGTTTGTTTAGGTACACTGGAAGTGCTCCTGTGGCGGCCATTTGGATTCATGCAAATTAACCATTTCCCATACTTTTATCCATAACTTTGATATGTTTATTTCAAACTAAATTTTTAGTTGATTAAATCTCGAATGATTACTATTGCAGTTTTTTGAGGGCTTTTCTTTTTTTCCCGGACTAGTGCTGATGCCGTCGAAGTGTTTGCCTCCGTGGAATCACAGAACGTGGTCTACCCCGAGGCACTTTGACCAGTGACCAACGACATATCCAGCAGCCAGGGAGGGGAACCATGGAATTTGTGGGTCATAATGTTCTCTGCGGATTTTTATCACTGAGTGGGGCCTAATAAGAATCCGTCGGGTGCAATTATGGCATCCTTGAGATTGAGAAATTAAAGAGGCGCCTAATATACATAATACACCACGTAGTAATGGTTTTATTATGAAACTTCCTTAATATTTGACTTACAACAGTCATTTTTGGGTCTAACCATAGGTTTTTGGTCAAGGAATCAATTACACCCAAAGAAATTACAATAGACACTTTTATTTATACGGTCCCGAAAAAATAGACGGCTTAAATAATTAACATAACAAAAAAAGATTTAAACATCCAATTAAATGGGAAAGACATAACAATATTTTTTGAATACCAATTTGATGGCCGCCAAATGGTA
>JACEEZ010016717.1:10000-49856 GCA_016584305.1 Chionoecetes opilio
TCTCATCACACTCTCTATCCTCTACTGGAATATTCGTGGCATCCGCTCCCACATACCGTTTTCCCACATAAAGAAGACTTTCGTCTCCTTATTTTCGTGCTTTGACTGTGATTTGTGTTGTGTTGGGCGGAGCGGAGTGGCGCGTGTAGTTACGTGACAGACTGCAGTCACTATATGTACTGTGGGTAGTAGTAGTTGGGGTAATAAGGCCGTGCACAGCAGTAAAAGTCTCCTTGCAGTCCTTTCCGTCTCCTCCATAGCCCCGAGCCGTTAGTGTGACGAAGTTTGAGAGGGGTGGGTTTGCCCCCACCCTCCTTCGTTACAATAGGATAACCAGAGGACATAGGGTATTCAGAGGGAAGGGTTGATTGATTGATTCAGAGGGAAAGATTTGAGGTGGAGGGGCTTAGAGTTCGCGGCGGGGAAATAGTAAACAAGACCATGTATTGTCTTCGATAGAGGACTGTTCGTTGAGGTGCCAAGCACTTAAATTACTTCTTGGTTAATGTTCGTCGTAAGAGAGACATATACACCCAAAATAGGTACTCAGTGAATGCTTACATACAAGTATTATTTCCTGAAGCCTCATTCTGCTTGAACTTGTGTTTTTTTTTTTATGAAAGACGATTTTTAAAGATTGAGTTTTCATGTATTCAATTGTTTTGCCAATATTTTCACCAAGTGCAGACAAATAAAATGATAAACTACATTTTTTAATTAAGAACTGTTTCAGTTGTTGTATTGAAGGGTAATTCTGATATGTCCCAAAGAATACAGAGAATTTACGGTAAATGATAGATCATTCAGCCTCACAGAGCAGAAGATGTGACAGCCTGAGAGACAGCTTGAGCGTGAGCTTATTAGAAAACTCCCCATTACTTCACTAGCCTACTTCCTATTACTTCAGAGTTACTTCTGTCCTATTACTTCAAAGTTACTTCTGTCCTTTTACTTCAGTCCTATTACTTCACTACTTACTTCTATTAAGTTTAATAGAAGATAGCCTAAGGTTTACCCGCTAACAAGTGTTACAATTATTGGGCCGAAGGCCCACCAAAAGCCCTCCGCAGGAGCTAGCCAAAAAATCCGCCCGGAGGGCGGCTTTTCGGCTAGTATATATATATATATATATATATATATATATATATATATATATATATATTATATATATATATATAATTTTAATATATATTTATATTATATACATGGATGTGTGCATTTCCCATACCTCGGTTGAGCCTGAAAGGGGGGAACTATCTTTGGTAAAGGTTTTTTTTTCATATTCGGGGCCTTACTCTATTTCTAAACACTAAAAGTAAATACCTTTCTCTTATACAATCCCAAAGTCTTTATTACCCAAAAACTGCTGTATACGGGATTGCTACTCTTGCCCCGCGCCAACCCCCCCATACCGTGGAGGCCGATGGGCAAGGGTAAAAAAAAGTGTTGAACATGGAGGTAGAATATAAGGGAGGGCCGAGGCGCAGAACAGTGAGGTCTTTTCAGGTCGGCCGCCCCAACACACGGGCATAAAAGGACTCAAAAATTGTAGGAACCTCTCCCTTGCCCTGACTACGCCACCCGGCCCCCTGCTTCATTCATTCAGCTACAATACCTGCGGGGTGGAGTGTTAACGTGTGTGATTTCATTAGTTTTAACACTGTTTTTGACAAAATGAATTCCAAAATTTAAAAATGCAAGGGGTAAAAGAAGTCCCCAAATTCAAAAGGAAAACTAAAAATAAGTAAAAGTTTTTTTTGGAAAAAGCGAAACGTATATTAAGCACTTAAATTATCTGATGGATTGGAGATTTAAGTCAAATCAAAAAACAGGCTTCTTGGATTTTTTTTTTGTATACGGAGTTTTCGACCCTACATAAAACTTGATTACATCTAATGGTTCCACAAAAATTTTTTAAAATGACTATAAATTTAGTCAAGACCAATAAAACTTTTTTTGGGAAAGTAAGGCAATGGGGGGATGAAATAATAACCCCACAGTCAACAGTTTTCTACTCCTAAAAGAAGTTGCTCGACGAATGTATCTAGATATGGGTGGAAAACTGCCTCCCCCGGGAATTTACCAATATAACTTACCTAGCCATGAAATTTGATGCAGTGACCAACTTCAGAAACGATCATAAACACTTCTCTTGTGAAAAGCAGATTTTAAAGATGGAACCACTAAATCAATAATATAGAGGAAAATGATTACATGTATATTCCCACACACTTATCAAAGTGTTCCAACAAAATCGTTGCATACTTTCCCGGGCTTCGTGGGGGACAGTCTTGGCAAATCTTTGCATTGCGGGCCTGTATTGACGCTTTGACCTTGAGAGAAGCCACTGCTCCTCCATCCACTCCCTTATCAACCTTAAAACCAAAGGGAGATTAATATATCCCACAGACGACGTAATAGACATTTGTGAAACCCAAGTGAAAAACTTATTAGAGAAATCATGGCCAGAAAAAAAAGCTTCACATTTTACACTGGGGAGAGTGAACTTTCATAAGTGGTAAGTGCAGTCTTACAGACTTACGTTAGTAAAAGTATATTCCTTAATCTTAGTGATCATATGTTTGACACAGACCCCCATGTAAATCACTTACATTTACTAACTAAGGCAGTTGCCGAAAAAAAATTTGCAGGTGAGGGGTCACTATACTGGGAAACAGATAACTGGCCAAGCTGCAGGACAGAGTTTAATTTAGGAGTCGCCAAATATACACAAAACTCATTCCACTTCACTGGCCAGTAGCATACACACACTCTCTCTCTCCCTCTCTCCATGTACATATAGTCATTTAAGTATTATAATTTTTGTACTTATATTTTCTCTTTTATGTAGTTGTATTGATGGTGATGTGGGGGTGTTGATGGTGAAGTTGATGTGGTAGTTGTATTGATGGTGATGTGGTGGTTTGATGGTTTAAGTTTGATGTGGTAGTTGTACTGATGGTGATGTGGTGGTGTTGATGGTGAAGTTGATGTGGTAGTTGTACTGATGGTGATGTGATGGTGTTGATGGTGTGAAGTTGATGTGGTAGTTGTTTCTGATGGTGATGTGATGGTGAAGTTGATGTGGTAGTTGTATTGATGGTGATGTGGTGGTGTTTTATGGTGAAGTTGATGTGGTAGTTGTACTGATGGTGATGTGGTGGTGTTGATGGTGAAGTTGATGTGGAGTTGTACTGATGGTGATGTGATGTGTTGATGGTGAAAGTTGATGTGGTAGTTGTACTGATGGTGATGTGATGGTTTGATGGTGAAGTTGATGTGGTAGTTGTTTCTGATGGGGATGTGATGGTGTGATGGTGAAGTATGTGGTAGTTGTACTGATGGTGGGGGGTGGTGTTGATGGGAAGTTGTGTGGTAGTTGTACTGATGGTGATGTGGTGGTGGTGATGATGGAATTTATAATTATCGGTCCTATCTTACATATGAGTGATATTGTTCGATAGGAATATATCCGTGTACTATAGCGTGCGGTTACCGCAAATTTGGGATATTTGCACTTCAGGCTGCAACTTACTAAATTTTTGTAATAAAATTGTCTCATATCTCTCTTCTACATAATTTTAAAAAAATAACACAAAACTCATTCACTTCACTGGCCAGTAGCATACACACACTCTCTCTCTTCCCTCTCTCCATGTCAATAGTCATTTAAGTATTATCATTTTGTTACTTATATTTCACTTTTTCATGTATTCTATTAATATCTTAAAATAAGGTTGCAATATAACAAACAGTGCTAATACCCATCAAACCTCCTGGAATAAAGCACAGTGGGTTGTGAGAAGCGAGTTTCTGCCAGTCGTGGGCGGAGCTTCAGCCCGACAGCCGAACCTCACTATTGTGAAGAGCGGGCTGGGAGGGCACCCCCAGATATATACTACCTCCGGGTTTCGAACATCCTCCCATTTCCCTTCCTATGGTTTATCATAAAAATGTATACTTTTATCTTCGTAAAGGTTTGTTCTATAATTTTTTAAATAAAAAAATGTAAAAAACCTAAAAAAATGTGTGTGTGTGGGTGAAGAAATGTCTTATGAAGGTAAGAAATATGCATGAACTCAATATTCTTAAAATTTCGCCCCTTTAATATTTTTTGGGGGAAACGTTTAAAGAAAAATGCAATAGAAACGGATTTTTATTGCATTCTATTGATATTTTCGTTTGCTGATAAATTAATTAGAAACCCTGCATAAAATTTGCGTTAACTAAAAATATCGATATACATAAAATCCTATCAAACGGGTCGGGAATAAAAAAATTTCCATGAAACAGTAAACTATGGTTTTCAGTTAAAAGAACACTTTAAACTTGAAATGTTTTTCTAAATATTTCCCAAAAAAAAAAAACTGGAAATACCTAAATAAATGCCATTATGAACTCTGAAAAATATGCAGAACTTAAAATTCACTTAGCTCTTCGCCTTTAAAATTAAAATTTTTTTGGGGAATTTTTTTTACATGAAAAATCAAAAAACTACATTTTTTAGCTTTCCAGATATATTTTGTTTTCTGATAAATGAATTAGAAAACCCTGCATAAATTTGCGTTAACTAAAAATTTTAACATAATCGGGTCATTTTCCTATGGTGAGGTTATTTTTTATTAGCGCAATTTTTGATAGTACTAATTCATTTTCCAGAAAAAAGAAAATATCAATGGAAAGCTAAAAAAATTCCCCTTTTATGGATATGTTTCATGTAAAATGTTTTCTCCGCAAAATATTAAATGGCGAAGAGCTTAAGTGAATATTGAGTTCATGCATATTTCTTCACTCTCTCATAATGACATTTCTTTAAGTGTATTTTACTGTTTTTTATTTGATAATATAATAGAACAAACATTTTTACAAAGATAACGGTATATCATTTATACTGATAAACCATAGGAAGGGAGATGGGAGTGATGTTCGAAAATGTCAGGAATCGCGGGATTGGCCTCCACTGGAAATAAGCCCAAACTGAGTAGCACGTCCAGTAAACAGTAGTCTTTGGATTACCTCACTACAATTCGTGTCGCAGTGTGTTCACTCTTACCGTCTATGCCCTATACATTTATGTATTAAGCCGTGTGTCACGCTATGTAAGCAAGGAGATAATTTGCCCGCGTGCCAACAATAACAAATCTGAAATGTTTTGGCATCTCAAAATCTCACTAAACCTGCGCTGCATATTAGTTAATTACCTCCACAAATCATGTCAAATTATATAATTATATAGTGAGGAGAAGTTTTGATCTATTCTCCCTGCTCCGAAACCTCCATCCTTCAGAAATTTCATCCACCTTCACTAACTTCAATTATGTCTTAAAAACCCGACGCGTAAACACGTTTTCAAAGCTTGTTTTAATAAGAACATAAGAACATAAGAAAATAAGGAAGCTACAAGAGGCCGCGAGGCTACACGTGTAGTTCCTGTCACCTAACACTACCTACATCCACCTTTCATCCCCATCCATGAAACCTATCCAGCTCCCCTTTAAAGCTCCCAATGACTCAGCACTAACTACCTGTCTACTGAGACCATTCCATTCATTCACCACCCTATTTGTGAACCAGTTTTTCCCTATTTCCTTTCTAAATCTAACGCTTTTTCCAGCTTGAATCCGTTACTTCTTGTTCTATCCTGGTTAAAAGCCGTAAGAACTTTTCTACCTCTCCTTTATTAAATCCTTTATCCACTTAAAAACTTTTATCAATCGCCCCTTACTCTGCGTCTCTCGAGTGAGTGTAATTGTAATAACTTCAATCTTCTCTCATAACTAAAGTTACGCATCCCTTGTATCATTTTGGTCATCCTTCTCTGCACTTTTTCTAACAACACTATATCCATCCTGTAATATGGAGACCAAAACTGAACTGCATAGTCTAGATGAGGCCTGACTAGAGCCAGATAAAGCTTTAGAATAACTTTCCGCACTTCTACTTTTAACACTTCTGGTAATGAATCCTAATACTCTATTAGCTCTATTTCTGGCCTCAATACATTGTTTCCTAGGTCGGAGGTCTGGGCTCACCCTCACTCCAAGATCTTGTTCACCTTCTGATCTTTTCAGCGATACATTGCTTATGGTGTATCTATTACCAGGGTTTTTTGTACCAACATTCATAACGCTACATTTATCAATATTAAATTCCATCTGCCATCTGACTGCCCACTCGTTAAGTTTATCTAAGTCTCCCTGCAATATGTTTACGTCAGACTGTGATCCAATAATCCTACCTAACTTAGTATCATCAGCAAACTTGCTGATATCACTGCTAATCCCACTATCCAAGTCGTTGATGTAAATCAAAAATAGTAATGGGCCCAAAACAGACCCTTGTGGAACTCCACTTGTCACCAGTCCCCATTCAGATTTGGAACCATTAATTGTAACCCTTTGTTGCCTATTACTTAGCCAAGCTCTGATCCAATGAAGAACCTTCCCATCTATACCATGAGCCCTAACCTTATTTAAGAGTCGCTCGTGTGGTACTTTGTCAAATGCCTTACTAAAGTCCAGATATATTATATCATAATCCTTATCATTATCTGCCGTCTCATAAACTTTCCTATAAAAACTCAATAAATTGGTGAGACATGAACTACCCTTGGTGAATCCATGTTGTGAATCATTGATCAAACTATGTTTATATAAGTGCTCTAATGTTTTTTGCAATAATAGATTCCAATAATTTACCCACCACTGATGCTAGACTTACGGGTCGATAATTTGACTTTAGTCCTCTGTCTCCCTTCTTAAATATGGGAACAACATTTCCTTTCCTCCACAATAATGGCACATCGCCTATCTCAACCGATTTCCTAAAAATGTGCACTAACGACTCACTAACAACCTCCTTGCATTCCTTTAATACCCTGGGATACACTTCATCTGGTCCTGGCGATTTAAATGTTTTCATTTTTTCTATACCCTCCTCCACCATTTCCCTAGTTATCACAATATCTTTGAGTTTCTCCTTATCGCTTCCTTTGAACATCTGTTCACTATCAGGTATCGTCTGTGTATCCTCCTCCGTAAAAACACTTAAGAAATAATCATTTAGACTCCTACACATATCCTCATCCGTATTTAAGACCTCACCCTGTCCTGACCTTAACGGCCCAACTAATTCCCTTGTCTTTGTTTCATAAACCTGATAGAACCCCTTTGGGTCCCCTTTCGCCTGTTCTGCTACTTTAATCTCATAATTGTTCTTAGTAACTCGAGTTAATTTCTTCACTGTCCTCGCCATCACGTTATACTGTTCTTTGTTTACCAATCCTGCCTTGAACCTTAAATAAATGTTTCTTTTTACTCCAATGTTGTGTTTTAACTTGGTGGTCATCCATTTTGGATCACTCTTTCTGGACCTTATTTCCCTATAAGGAATATTTATTTTCTGTCCGTCAATTATATTCCTTACAAATGAGGTATAATCCTCCTCGGCTCCGACCTCACTTCCCCTTCTAACCTCTCTAATTACCTCCTCAGCCCTGACCTCACTTCCCTGTCTAACCGCTTTAATTATCTTCTCAGCCTCGACCTCACTACCATATCTGACCGCGCCAATTACCTCCAGGTGCCTTCCTAATCCTTCATAATTGGCCTTTCCAGCTGTCATCGCCCTGTCCTGGGAAAATGTATGCTCCTCCATCCCACACCTCTTATTAATAACCTCCAGGTGTCTTCTTAATCCCGCATAATTGGCCTTTCTGAAATTAGGTATTCGATGCTTATTGCCACTTAATTTTACAACTTCCCATTTTAAGCTAAATCTGATCTCATAATGGTCGCTATTATCTAAATTCCCCCCGACCTCCACATTTGTAACTAAATCGTCTCTATTTGTCAGCAATAGATCTAGAATATTATCTCCTCTAGTAGGCTCCTTGATTGCTTGACTTAGGAAGTTATCCTGGATTATATTTAACAATTCATCTGCATCGCTGTCACCTATGATTAAATCCCAGTCTATATTCCTAAGATTAAAATCTCCCACCACGCATAATCGATTATATCTGCAGGCCTTGTTTATTTCTTCCCATATAGGAGCTGAATCCTCTTTACATAAGTTTGGAGGCCTATACACTACACCCAAAACCATTTTCTCAGTTCCCTCCGTAACCTCTACCCATATAGACTCTATGCTGTCATCTGTTTTTATAACATTGTTAGCACAACACTGCAATGCATCTCTTGCATAAAGCGCAACTCCTCCTCGTCTGCCTACTCTGTCCTTGTGAAATAACTTATACCCAGCTATCTTGACTTCCGGGTCCAATACCTTTCCTGACATATCCAACCATGTTTCTGTTAATGCTATTATATCAAAATCCTCTACACTATTTATTCCTCTCAGGAAATCTATCTTGTTTAAAATACTCCTACAGTTTGTATAGTAAACCTTCAAGCAACTCCTCTTTTTTTTTGTCATTTTTCCCTTTATCTTTAACTAAACCCTTCCTCTTTCTCTTCTTACGAATCACTTAAGTTCCCTGCCTTCTGAAACTCCTCCTAGTGTCGCAAGTTTCCTTTACCCCGACCCCCTTGTCTAAACCCCGGTTCTCTATCTTAAAAAAGCCTGCAGTGCATCTACCTCCCTTTCAAGGGATTCAGACAAGATCTGAACTCCTTTCCTCGAAAAGTGCACCCCGTCCCTGCGGTAGAGGTTGTTATGCCCGAAAAGAGGTCCCCAGCTGTCGACAAGGCCCAACCATTGGCTTTGCAATGAAGTGCCAGCCGGCAATTCACCGCAATAGCCCTGGAGTACCACATGTCGTCAACAAAGCGTCTTGGAAGGACACCACACACCACAGGGAACCCACCCCTGTCCCTAACTTTACCTACAGCTTCCTTGAACCGCCGTAGCAATTCCTCACTTCTTACACACTCAACATCATTTCCCCCAGCGCTCAGGCAGACGATGGGCTTTTTCCATGCACTCAACTATCTTGTCACTAACATAACCTATCCCCTTCCCTGGGTAACTCACCGACTTCATGCGCGTCCCTTCTCTGTCACAGAACCTGCTGTCAAGATGCCTAGCCTGACTGTCACTAACAACCAAGATTTTACCTTCGGGTAATGATGTATTGTCTACCTTCCTAACCTCCGTATCATCCTCTTGCAGCCCCGAGAGTACCTGAAATGAGTTCGTGCACAAAAGATGGTCATTGTTTACCTTTTTCTCCTGCGGGCGGGCTCCATGATCAACTACCTTCCAAACACCAGTTCCCTGGTGACTACTAGGAACCTTAGTAGTCGCTTGAGTCACATCTCGCTCTGGTACCCCTACAGGCACATCACTCGCATGTGCCCCTCCACTCGCTCCACTTGGACCTTCACCTCCACACTTAAGAGAACGTATCTCTATTTCCTGCTTCTTCACAACGCTTTTCAATTCGTTCACTTCACTTGCAAAGCTCCTTTTCAGGTCTTCGATCGCCTCCAGAATAGTCTTAAGCGCCGCACCACACCCTTCACTACACTCTCCCTCGACCCTTCTACCTCCCTTAACCTCAGCCTCCTTCACTCCTACCACACTACCACTCTCAACCCCAGCACCAACGCACAACACCACTTCACTCTCCGCCTCCACAACACTCCCCATTACAGACGTAGCCATTCTAATACTGAGAGCTAAACCAAAGCACAACCTCACTTCACGGAAACGAGAGGTCGACTAATGATCAGTCTGGACAATGTTGCACTACACCTAATTAGTATTTCTGATCCCTCACGAGATATCCAGCATAGTACACCTATTCATATCATCTTACCCTTGAGCTTAATCTGTTATTCTGCCCTGTCCTCTCATCCCGTCTCATGCCTAACAGCAGTGGGGTAGCTTAGGGGATTATTTATCACTTGAATGGGAGGACATAAGCCTCTACTATTCATCCACGGAAGCATCATTACTTCCTTATCAGAGACACACTCGTATTTGTATGAGCCTTCTTTTTCACGGAGGCGATAATATTTGGAGCAGAAACTTGATTCAGCTTATGAGGAACTTTTTTTTTTTAATATAAAGAAGACGAAGAAAAAGACGAAAAAGAAAAATGAATTCAATAGAAAGTGGTAAAATGATGATGTTGACGATAATGTACAATAACAACGAGAACAGAAAACAGATAAATACCATCACCTCTCTCATCTTCCACAACAAAATCAGCAGCAAACAGCAAGCCAATAATGACACATACACGTGCTAGTCCTATGGAATGTACAGGAGTTTGAAAGAGATCACGGCGCAGCGACATCCTCTCCACGTCTCATGAAGGACAGGTATACTGCATGGGGGAAATGACCGTCACAAATCAACATGCAAATCCCGCACAAAGCCGTGGCCGATGCAAACAGGAGGCAGCGGCAGCTATAGGATGCAAACAGGAGGCAGCGGCAGCTATAGGATGAAGCTGTGCGATAATAGTTCTTCCCTCCACCGACCTCATCCCAATACTGCCACTTCCTCAAGACTGCGTGCGTGCGTGCGTGCGTGCGTGCGTGCGTGCGTGCGTGCGTGCGTGCGTGCGTGCGTGCGTGCGTGCGTGCGTGCGTGCGTGCGTGTGTGTGTGTGTGTGTGTGTGTGTGTGTGTGTAAACAGCAAAACAAATCTACATGGAACTTGGTGAAAAATCAAAAAAGAATTCGTAAAATGGAACAAAGTTGGTCCCAGGTTCCTTAGTGATGTAGAAAAAAAAATAATATAAGATGGTTTTAATTTTGAAGGCAGTAATTAACCATCTTAAATTCTGGAAAGTGCGCGAGAGTGAGGGGGAGGGCCTTCGCAGGAGCAAGTGAGAGATGCCTGTATGCTTGTATGCTTGTATGAGCCACGTTTCTTGAGATTAAATTGAATATATCAAAGTGGCCCACCATCATCTCCCTCAACCTTAGGATTTGTATACCACTCACAACTCCGCGCTCTCACCTCCATTACCACGAGAATATGTTCCCTGTCCGTCCATCTATACAAGCTTAACCTCGCTTCTACAATAACAGAGGGATCATTATTATCTTTTCCAGCCAAAAATTTGCAGCATAATAAATCTCGGTCATGGACTGTGTTTCGATGCTGTTCAGATTTACTTTGTTTCCAACCTTCCTCTCCCTCTTCCATTGCCTACTTTGTTGCCTCTCTGCCTCAGCCATTATCTTCCTCACTGGGTCGCCTGCCGCCTGCCGCCTGTTATCCCGCAACCACACAAAACCTTCAACCTTAATCAGGGCTGACTAACGGTAATCCCATGTCCAATGAATGCCAGGAGTTTTTAATTACGCGCCTAACTACGGGTACATTTCATAAACATGGTACATTTTCCTGGACATGAGATGTCCAGGGGCATCTCATTATACACGGAAAAAATAAATTTTATCACACATGTTATTATTTCCTTGATTTCCATGATTTCTAATTTTTTTACTACTTAAAAACTATATAATTATCCCGCTGCGGGATATCGGACGATTATCGAGAGTGTGTTATCCAAGAAACTCCCCCCTCCATCTTTTAACACAAATAGAGAAAACATCGTCACAATCAATACCAGTGAACATTTGTGTATTTCTACTGGACCACGTACAAGAAGATTGGGTTTTTTAAAGCAATCGTGCATGCTCGGTGCTTACTACCCAACTGCAAAACCCTCCGTTACCTCCATAGCCCACAACACTTTTCGGCGAATAAGTGTAAATTGGATCATTTTTAAATTTAAACGAGATATTTGACCACAGTCAACCCGGATTTTGAAGATTTTCGTAAAGATTTTATTGATATTCATCCTGTTTCACAGCGGTTTATTCATCAATTAATCAACAACCTGAGTTTCAGGAGCATCTACCAGAGATTAGGACCCACCGCTTAAGAAGCACTGAGTAGCTACTTATGTAGAATAAAGTAAACGTTATAAATCGATTCCGTACAATCACACATACTCAAATATAAACACTGGAATTATCAGTCAAAGCATCTGTATTTGGTTGGGGATAATAATTTGGATTATCAATGCATACCTGGAGTGGCGATCAGTTTTCAATCTGGCTGCCTTCAGCGAATTAATTTGGTGTTTTTAGAAAATTGGAGNAGGAGGCATCCTCCTCCTGGGCCTCCTGCGGTAAGCTATACCTATTCCCCGCTGGTGATGGCGGAAAGTGCAGACCTGGGTGGACTGCCGTAGTTAGCAGTGTGTAGATCAGGTGGAACTGGTGCAGGCTTGGGGTGGCGATGGTTGTGGGCATGCGGGAAGCCGGAAGTGAGGCATGTCGAGGTCCCGCAGAGCTTGTTGATGTCGTGCAGGGTTCCCCTCCCGCGCCAAGTCAGCATAGAGCTGCTGAGCCCGGCAGTTGAATGAGCAGTGCGCAGACCTGGGGCCCATGTGGTCCCCCACACTGGAAAGCAGCGGAAGGGCCTGGTGGCAGTTATGCCCTTACGCCGGGCATGGGGAGGCCCGCTGGCAACGGGAGCCCGCACCGTGAGACTACAGTGTTGAGGGAGTGGCCAATCCGATGGCACCAGAGCAGCGGAGCAGGGGGAGGAGGTAGGGGGCGAGGCCCAGTTACACACAAGTGGGAGATGGACACCCTTCGTGGGAAAGGGTCCCGCTCACCTTGAGACGTAAACACTTCCCAGGAATCCCAGTGGGCCGGGATACCAGGTGATCCGACCACCCTCGCCACCGTCAAAAGGCCGGAAGTGCTTCCGGGACCTCATCGAGGCAGTTTGTCATCCAGGGGCCCCACCCTGGCGTTAAAGGTAGTCCAGGGCCGCCACGGTCGGCCCCTGCGGCAGGTTACCCTCCCAATCCCCTAGGGTAAAGGTGGTTTTCCCAGATCGGAACCTTGGGGATGTTGTGTTCCCAGACCACACAATGAGGCACAACGTTACCTAGGGCGCGGGGGTCTCCCCCTCGGAGATGTACTTAACCGAGGGGGCAGAGGTGGAGGGCATGAGGAGACCGCTGGGATTGGCCGAAGAACTCGCGCAACTGAGGTGCTCGGGAGGAGGAACGACGCCTGAACACACTCGTGTTCAGGGGTCTGGGTGTCTGGGTCGGTGCGAGGGGCCGTACCATGACCTTCCTGCGAGGGAGATTGTGCACGCTCCCTCTCGGCGGTGGAGGGGGAAAGGTTAGGGAAGGTCTACGTAAACCGACCTGAGTCTACCCGCTTCCAACTCTTCTTCCGAGATACACTAGCTACTGTTGACGAGAGCTTTTGTTTACTTCTGATCCTCAAGCTGTAGTCGTGCACGGCCTGTCCTTCACACAGAAGCATCACGCACATAAACAACAACTCTCTTCCTGGACGGCTTCTGTCCCTCCGCTATAACAGAAACACACACAGGCGGGAATGCGGTTATTTTCTCGTCACACACGCGGCGGCCACATTGACAACAATTGTATTAGCACGAAGAACAGCGAGGAAGCAACACAAGGTATTCAATCACCGCCTATGTGACAAGCTGGCTGGCTGGCTGCCTGCCTGGAAAACTGGAAATGGCCCGGCCCGTCGCCATGGCCATGGCTGCCTGCTGCTGACTGCCACAGTGCCACCTGTGTGGTCCACGCTGGTGCCCCGCGGCGGTGGTAGCAACACACGTCACCTCTGTTCTCCTACAGTGCACCTGTGTGGTCCACGCTGGTGCCCCGCTGCGGTGGTGGCAATACACGTCACCTCGATCTGTTCTCCTGTTAACACTGCACACCCAGGCCACGCAAGGCCATGCACACTGCACTGGTAACTGTTATACTTGTTTCACACGCGCCACCGCACTATAGTACTGCCACAGTGCCACCTGTGTGGTCCATGCTGGTGCCCCGCGGACCGCGGCGGTGATGGCTACACACGTCACCTCTGTTCTCCTGTTAACACTGCACACCCAGGCCACGCAAGGCCATGCACACTGCACTGGTAACTGTTACGTGTTTCACACGCGTCACCGCACCATACTACTGCCAGTGCCACCTGTGTGGTCCTTGCTGGTGCCCCGCGGACCGCGGCGGTGGTGGCTACACACGTCACCTCTGTTCTCCTGTTAACATTGCACACCCAGTCCACGCAAGGCCATGCATACTGCACTGGTAACTGTTACTTGTTTCACACGCGTCACCGCACTATACTACTGCCACAGTGCCACCTGTGTGGTCCTTGCTGGTGCCCCGCGGACCGCGGCGGTGGTGGCAACACACGTCACCTCTGTTTCTCATGTTAACACTGCACACCCAGGCCACGCAAGGCCATGCACACTGCACTGGTAACTGTTAATTAATTACTTGTTTCTCACGCTTCACCGCACTATACTACACTGTTATAAGGCTGTTATACGCAAAATTATCGCCACTGGAGTTCATGGGCACTCGCCGCCATGAGGGTTTCCTCGCGCTCCTTTCCACCATGTTTTACCAAAGGCGTTTTCTGCGGGGGATTTTTGGTTGCAATCGGAAAATTTTCGATTGCAAACGGTCACAACAACAACAAATGATTGCGGGTCGGGCCAATCATCTTCCCTGGATGGTTGAACAGGGATCGAAATTTGAGCAACCGAAATTTTTTCGGTTGCAATCAGGATCCCCGCAGAAAACGCCTTTGGCAAGTCTCAACGCAACAGTTTGTTGACGTCCTACTCTGTTGAGCTTGAGCTTGAGTCCACAGGGGAGGTTTGTTAACTTTGTTTACATCACTGCACGGCAACTAGTGATGTGCGGTATTAAGAAAATACCGGTATTGCCGATACCGGTTTGCGGGAACAATACCGATACCGGAAATACCGGTAAAAATTAAGATACCGGTATACCGATACCGGACCTAAATACCGGTATTACCGGTATCGGTATTGTTTTTTTTGGTGTTTTTTACATGTCCATTCCAAGACAATTATTAACCCTACAGCATCGCCCCCCCCCCCTTAAATAAAGTTTCCTATAGCGTCGGCCATTTCTTTTATTACAGTTATGAACCCCTGACGTATAGCATCGCTAAAGGTAAGGTAAAGATGGGAGCATAAGCTTAGCTGCGCGTGGCATGCGGTGCTCATCTCCGTGGCATTAGCCCTTACAGCCTATGGTGGGTGAGAACCCATATAATATCCGGACACTCCGCTGTAATTATACATTGAATCCCGGGTTAAAAACAGGCCCAAAATAGATTCCCCTAACACCGTTTTCTGTGACGTCGGCCAAACACAGTTGTAAGGGGAGACCAATTAAACTATGTTTAATATTTCGTCGTATCGACGCAGCTGAGATGGATCTCCGCTGTAACCGACAGCTCTCTCACAGACTACCCCTCGAGAGGTTGTCTGCTAGTGCTGTCTGCTAGTGCTATAGGCTACAAGGCCAAGGACAGACCTATAAAGGCACAGGAAATACGAAGAACCAAGAACTGGAGAAATGTGCCCTAACCACCTCCAAAAAAATGCCCACAGAATAGCATCCCCAACACAATAGCATATCAAGAAAAGGAGCAAGGATGTTCAATCAACTCCCGAGAATATAAAAACCCTATCGGGGTAAAGACAAAAATTCAAGGGAACGGGAAACAAATTCCTAGCCGGTCTCCCGATCAACCGGGAGTGCCACCCTATACAGCACCCCGGGCCAACACAAAGCAACTCTATAACCGTCCAGCTGGAGTTACCAGCGGAAAAGTGAAGGGTGGCAGCACCGCCGTGGCCTTCCTCACAATCCAACGAGGGAGCAACGCTCCCTTAAAGGCAGAAGCGCTTCAAGGTAAATTCCAACGAGGGAGCAACGTTTCCCTTGAGGCAGAAGCGCTTCAAGGTAAATTCAAGGTAAAAAACATCTTACAGTTAAGTCGTCAGGAAAACTTTTTTCTGTGTACAGAGGGTGTGGTGGCTTTAAATATTTAAAATTTCTACATCCAGGATTTCAGGACAGTTAGAAGGGCTATCTGGAGTGTCTGTGTCATTTTGTGTCTTCATCTGTCATAGTAGGGTTTAAATGAACAAATGACAAAAATATCTACAAAGTGGCTACCAACAATAAAGCCCGCCATTAGTGTTTATTTACTGTGTGTCGTCCCGCTGTCGTCGTCGCCCGAAAAAAAAACGCGTTGTGAAATTTGAAACCGTATATACTTGCAGATAAAAAGCATAAAACAACGCAAAAAACAGGGTAGATTATAGTCATGATAATATAAATACTGTGTATCATCTTCAGTGACACATAAAATTCAGTATTATATTAAATTTTTATGAGAGTAGGTTAACAAAATCGCAGATAAATCGTAGGTGGTAAGCGGCTTGGTGCCATGTCGTTTGATCATTTTGAAGGGGGAATTTGGGCAAAAAAACCTTTAGGAGTATTAGTTTCCAGGAAAAACTCTGTGAAAAACGTCTTGCCGCTTCCACAAACTCGTAGACTCAGGGACGTTTGTGTGCGTGTTTTTGAGTGTGTTGGAATCACACATAAAAACAAAGGGTTGGAATCACAGGGAACCAAAGGGTTGGAATCACATGGAACACAAAGGGTTTGGAATCACACGGACCCAAAGGGTTTGGAATCACACGGAAAATAAAGGTTGGAATCACACGGAACGTGGTCTACCCGGGGCACCTTGACCAAGTGACCAACGACAGCAAAAAACACGATTAGAGTTTGCAATCACTGTTGTCAAACATATACTACTACTCAAACATCAATACGTGGGTCCGTAGGGCCCACAAACACTTGTTAGTATGTATAATGTACCTCTAATAAGGAAAATAACAATATTTTATTCAAAAAAATTTGCTTTTAACATTTATTTTTGGACATAGTTCATGATATTCCTAAAGAACAGTATCGAGATATATAGCCAGAGCCGGGCTGTATTTGAATACATTTGTGTTTTAAAAAAATCTATTTAAATACATTAATCTTCATGAAATGTAAATAAAGTAATTAACTTTAATGAGTATTTAAATACATTGCTATTACATTGCTATATACATACTATTATTTTTATAATTGCATCACAACTAGTATTGTTACTATAAATTGTTATTATTTTCATTATTTTTTGAAAACCCTCATTACTATACTAATTAATATTATCATCGGTGTTTTAATTATTGCGAATCTTATCATCATTATTATTAATAATTTTATTATACTATGAATATTGTTATAATAATGAATTCATTTCATTGCTAGTATTTTCTCACTATCATTTTTGCTATCATAATAATAATATTCTTTTGATAATTTTATTACCAAATTTTATGTTAATTGAAATTTCATTATGAATACTATTATCATTAGCATTTTAGGTGCCTAGTATCTAGTAGTAGGTGGGCACTATGCATACGATTAATCATTCCCCATTATTATTAATTATTATTATCATTATCTTTATTGGTGTTTATTATTATTCTCATTATCATTATTGTATGATATATGTATTAATATTATTGTAGTTATTATCATAATCATTTATAATTTTACTATTCTTTTTGCTATCATTACTCGTAAATAACCTTATAAGTTTTATCATTAATGATATTTTACCATTTTCAATTATTTGTCCTTATTTCTTATGAATAAAAATTTTAGCTGTGGATTTATTGTTATCATTATTATAATCATTATTATAATTATATTATTATCATTATCAGCCCATATTTTTATATTTTTTACTATTGTTATTTCATATTAATATTACATAATACAATCATTGTTTTAGGCCAAAGCTCACCCAAAAATATCCAAAATTTAGCCCCACCGCGGGAGCAAGCCAAAAAGGCCGCCCGGAGGGTGGCTTTGCGGCTTGTATATGTATATATATATATATTTATATATATATATTTTATATATATAATATATAATATTATATATATATATATAATTTTTATATATATATATATATATATGGTGTGTGGGGTATCTGTGCAAAAACAAAAACACACACACCACGTGTTGTTTGTGTGTACGCGTGTGATATTTTTTCCCGCATGTCATCTACAAGACCCCTACCATAACATATTTTCTGCTGACTGATGACACCACTTGCAGTCACACACACACACACACACACACCCCACACACACACACACCCCCCTCTCTCTCTCTTCTCTCTCTTCTCCCCTCTCTCTCTCTCCCCTCTCTCTCTCTCTCTCTCTCTCTCTCCTCTCTCTCTCTCTCTCTCTTCTCTCTCAGAATATATAATTTATATATATATATATATATTTTATATATTATATATATTATATTATATATATATAAAAATATATAAAATATATATTTTATATATTATATTATCATTAGGTTTTTTCATTTTTATTATCTTTTTGATAATTTTTACAACTTCTTTGCTATTGCTATGCTAAATATTTCATTATTAAAAATTGCTTATATTGTTATCATCATACTACCATAGATAGTAATGTAACTAACTAAGGCCCTGTAAAAATACAACTAATGAAGATGAATACAGTCATTCACACACACCACACACACACACACACACACACCCCACACACACACACCTTAGAATAATTTATTAAAAATAAAATAATAATAATTTGGATCATAATAATAATAACAATAAGGAAAATGATGCCATTATTAACCTAATAATAGTAGACTACCTTAGACTACTACTACTACTACTACTACTCAAAGCTGGGCACCCGCTAATTTTTCATTAGTCCGCTAAACGCTAATCCGCTAACTTTGTTGGCCATTCCGCTAACCACTAATCCGCTAATTTTCGATGTTCGCCGGTCCGCTAACGCTAATCCGCTAATTCTAGTCTGCTAATTCTCAAAAATTCGCAAAACATATTATAAGTTTAACTCGAAAAGTATTGCAGGTACAGTCAATTCGTTTTGACATAGTTATTAGTATATATTAAGGTTAACTTTGAGACTAACCTGACCTTTCTAACTTATTTAGATAATAGATATATATGTTTAAAACCGCCGTTAGTGTCGTTACAGAAATGCCACCCAGTGTTTTTCACCTAGGTAGTTACTACCGTAATAACAGTGAAGTCGCCACCTGCAGTGAAGTCGCCAGGCACCAAAAATTACGAATTATAGCATTACTATAGATTTTTATGTGCCACTGGAGATGATACACAGTAGTTTATATCATGACTGTATAATCTACCCTGTTTCAGCGTTGTTTTATGCTTTGTATCTGCATGTATATACGGTTTCAAATTTTACTACGCGTTTTTTTTTCGGGCGACCGACGGCTGCGGTTAGTGCGGTACGACACTCAGTAAATAAACTAGATGGCGACTTCACTGTTGGTAGCCACTTTGTAGATATTTTTGGTCATTTGTTCATTTATAGCCCTACTATGACACAGCTGAAGACACAAAATGAAACCCGACTCTCCAGATAGCCTCTTCTAACTGTCCTGAAATCCTGTATGTAGAAATGTAATATTAACGCCACCACACGGCTGTACACAGAAAAAAAGGTTTGGGCCCGGCGACTTCACTGTTATCTACGGTTTGTTGGGTACATAAACCCTCAACTTCTAAAAATTGTTTACGAATTCATCGATACTAAAATATGTACGTACGTTATAAAGGAAGGTTTAGACGCAGTGGTTCCCAAACTTCTTTCTGTCGTTTCCCCCTTTAACCAGTTCAAACCCTCCGGAAATTTCCACCTTCAAGTTCATGTGAAATAAGTAGCCAAAACACCCAAAAAATGCTTGCTTGATAAAACAAGTATACAGACACTATCTTTACTGTAATCTATAATATACTTGAAGATAAGTCAAAAGCCGCATTCTAGACAGATTTTTATCTGTCGACTAAATCCTAGCAAATTTAGATGTCCCTCAGGATAAATTTCCCCAAGAATCCTGAAATTTCCCCCCAGGGGGAATTTTCCCCCAGTTTGGGAACTACTGGTTTAGAGTATACAACCATGGACTGGTTTTGAAAAAGATATAAAAATTTAAACCGTAAAAAAAAAAAAAAAAATTTGGCACTGCACTGGTTTATTTATCAAATTCCCCTACTTACCGTCTAGCCAATTGTCACTTGTATAATTGTGGACGATAGCAGGCACTGTCTGTCCTCCAACTTCCAGCGTGTGAAGCTGTGTGTAGACTGAACGACGCCAAAGACCCTTGCAGAGTACGTTTGGGCGAAAACTAACGCGTATAATACGGGCTTGATACCAGTCTGAAATAGGTAAAATTTAAACTCGGCCAATGATAACGCGCTTCTGATTTGGTTCTGAGCCAATGAGCGCTACGCTACATGCGTTTCTCGGCAAATCCGGTCAATTGCGACAAAAAACACAATACCGAAATCCAAATACCGACCAATAATATACCGATACGGTATACCGATGTACCACCAAAACCGATACCGGTATACCGAAAAACCCCAAAATACCGGTAATACCGGTAAAACCGGAGCTAAAAAACCCGGGATTTCGGTATACCGAAAAAAAAGGGGCACATCCCTAACGGCAACTGTCGGCAGCCTGGCCATTTTGCTCGGGGCACACGACGCTCACGGCTCCCCCTGCATCGCCTACTCTGTCCCCTGACCCCTTCTGCCCTTTGGTGCGAATGTTCCCGGAGACTATTGAACACTTTTGCTGCAGTGTCTGCCCCTTCCACTCCCACCGCGTTTGTGCTAACGCTCTTTAACTCCTCGCCTGAACCCTCCCACCTTTGACCTACCCACCCTGCGGCGGCGGCTGGCGTTCTCCCCTCCCCGGCAACACGCCGTTATCCTCCTCACCACTACCACTTGTAGGCCTCGCGGCCCCTTGTAGCTTCCTTATTTTCTTATGTTCTTATGAGCCTTCCTGAGGAAGACAGGTCAACTACCACGCCTGTGATGGCATCATAGGCAACACCAGGGCTCATAGTGTTCCCCAAGGGATCCTCGCAGCCCTAAAACATCAACATGTGCTCGGGGCGGACCACTCGGCCACCGCCTCTCCCAGCGGTGATCCAAAAGTGTTTTTCTGTTGGTCGGTTTCCATTTTCTTTGCGTATCGTAAAACTTTTAGCTTGTATGCGTACGTATTAGTAAATCGTTTTGATGAATAGTATGATGGGTGGGTGATCATGGGTTGTCAAATTGGGTCAAATTGCCAAAGGCGTTTTTCCAGGACTGAAAAGAGCTTAAAGTAATCGTCCAGACCCATTTTGTTTTTTGCCTAATTATGTTGAATGACCATTCAAAACACCTAATCCACCAAAAATAATTGATTTCCAGGCCTTATTTCCGTAAAAATACGACTTTTGTAAAAAGCGCGCGAAAAAAAAAACCCCTCCAACAGGACTACGTATGTTATTGACGTCAGAAGAGGCCAATACTAAAAGTCGGAACATTTTCGGAACATTCTCGGAACATTTCGGAACATTCTCGAATCTTTTATAAAGAACAATTGTAGGGGAGGGGACGAATGCAGAGGTGTATGAGAGTTAATTTGAGGTGTTATATCAATGTTATGTGGACAATGAAGAATTAAATGACAATGTTTTCGTATATTTCCAGGTCTGTTCATTTTCGGAACATTCTAGGAACATTTCTGAACATTCTCGGAACTTTCTTGGCCAGCTGGGATAGGCTGATGGTTTTTTTGGATGGCACGATGTTAATCCCGACAGATTTCTTGGCAGCCATTATGTGGTAGCAGCTGGACACCGCGGGGCAATTGCATTTTTCTTTGGGAACAAGAGTCACACAATACTTATCCCCGCGGGTCCCCTGCACCACAAACGCCTGCATGCCAGGGACCTGTTGTATGCGGTTGTTGTCGATGACTGTCTGTGCAAGCGCTGCCTGCGACACTGGAAGTACAATCTCTGGAGCTGAGTCGGCGGGTGTCTCGGGATCTGTGTCGGCGGGAGTCTCGGGATCTGGGTCGGCGGGAGTCTCGGGAGCTCTGTCGGCGGAAGTCTCGGGAGCTCTGTCGGCGGAAGTCTCGGGATCTGTGTCGGCGGAAGTCTCAGAGGCAGTCTCGGCGGGAGTCTTAGGTGCTATGTCGGCAGAAGTCTTGGGTGCAGTCTCGGCAGGAGTCTTGGTGGTGGATCTGCATCTTGAGTTGGTTGTCTCGGATGCGATCGACGATGGATTCAGGTGCACAGATGTCATCCGGGAAAATAATGTCGGCCGCCTTCTGAATGCAAGTCCGAAATTCAATGCGAACTTTGTAGTTTCCTGTATGACATGTCCTGCGGAGGATCTCGTTCAAGTAGAAGCGCTGTAAGTAGAAAAACGACAGGACAGCCGTGTCTGCAGGTACCTCCTTCCACTCGAGCAGGCACTTCAGGACTGCGTTCATAGACTCGGAGACGTTGTTAGTGACACCTGACCTTGGGGAATACAGGCGGAGGGGAGCGATGATCCATCGTGCAGCGTGGTTTACAATGTCGTCTCGCAGGTGCGTGTCGAAGTAACTTTTGAAGGGGGCACTCCATTTGTCAGACTTATAGCACATTTTTGTGACGTTCACCGCCCTGGTTCAGTCCAGTCCGGACCGGGTCAGGGTGGACTGATGGTCGCGAAAATACATCGAGACTGGCCCCGTCCCATTCGTCGTTCCTATTGGCTGGGGGATCGAGTGGGCGGTACTGAACTGAACTGTGGAGGCGGCAGGCGTCCATCTTGTCAATATCCTTTTTGTCGTCCGCCTTTTAACCTGTGCTGAAGACTTTACAACTACCACGCCTGTGATACTATAGTCTTATGGTCGACCATCATGGTGTTTCATGTCTTATCAGCAGCACGAGAAGCTCCTGGTCGCCTTCCCCGCTGACTGTAGTGCGCATGCGCTAGTTCTCCCCACACTGATCCAACCTGGTCCTGCTCGCTGGCTCAGCCCGGCCCAGTCCGTTCCAGCCCGGTCTAAACTGCCTCGCAAAAACAGTGGCCGTCCGGGACTAGCCCAGTCCAGACCGGGCCAGAGCGGCCGCGAAAATGCGCTAATAGTGTGGTATGCAGTGTCGAAGACGTCGCGGGAAGCACTATTCAGCACCTCGTCCAAGTCTTCCATGTACACTTTAGTGTCACCTTGGTTGGCACCGTGCGTGCGCAGCCACCGTCTCACATCCTTTTTAAGATGGTTCTAACAAAGCAATAGTTGGGCGTTGGGCATAACATTGGATATTGCATTCATGATGCCACGCTCGCGGTCTGTGACGATGGGGACCTTGGCTGTCTTCAGTGAAGGGACACGCCGACATAGAATGCGTAGAAAGTCCTCGTGCAGGGTCTGGAACTTGCGCTGGTGTAGCATGAAGGCGACCGGCATGCATGGTGACGTCTCAAACATCACATGTCGCATTACTAGGGGTGTTACGTAAAAATTTCCAATATTAAAAGTGGTGTCATATGACAGCACGAATGTGCTGTCGTCGCACGACACATGGAGTAAATTGTCTAGTTCTTTAAGCATTTCCGGTAGACCGACGAAATAGGTGAAGTCGGGAAAAGCGACGACTTCTAAAACGTAATCCTTCAGGTCGTCAGCGATGAGCAGAAGATTATACAGGTCGTCTCGGGATAGTCGTTTAGCTTGTTTGTCATTGTGTTGCAGATTCTGGACCTGACGCAGGTTCCGAGGGCGCAAGACGGCGTTCAGCTGCGGGTCACATGGGGCAGTGGAAAGTTCTCGGTAGGTGCAGGAACTGGACGACGTTTCTGATCTTGTTATGATATCCTTCATGACAGACGGACATACCCTTACGTACTCGCCATCGTCCGATTTGCAGTTTCCGTGCGAGCTTGGCTGATACTCGGTTTCGTCCCCTAGATAATGGACAAGAACGAGGTGCGGGTTCTCTGGAAGCCACCATCAATGGCGCTGGAAGGTCTTCTCCTTGCTCAGTTTGTGGTACGCCTTTTTTACCACAGGTATCTTGACAGGACACGATACTATGCCGTTATAGACGGCCCAATGGTATACTGATCACATGTCCAGTTCTTCAGATATGTATCTCGGTTCCCTGACGATATCAGGAACATATCTCCATCTTCAGGCTTGACTGCAGGATTCATATAGATGACATTTTGTGTAGTGTCGCTCAATATTGCTACAGCTTCTTTGTATGTTAAACGTTTCTACCGTTTCATGAATGACTTGGCAGGACCTTCGTGGCAGATATTTTCACAATCGACAGACATTTTGACAGACAGTGTATAACTGAGACTGAAATAAGACAGAGTAGAACTTGACCAATGAACTTCCATATTGTACTGAACAATGAACAAAAGTTCCGAGAATGTTCCGAAATGTTCCTAGAATGTTCTGAAAATGAACAGACCTGGAAATATACGAAAACATTGTCATTTAATTCTTCATTGACCACATAACATTGATATAACACCTCAAATTAACTCTCATACACCTCTGCATTCGTCCCCTCCCCTACAATTGTTCTTTATAAAAGTTCCGAGAATGTTCCGAAATGTTCCGAGAATGTTCCGACTTTTAGTATTGGCCGTCAGAAGAGTAACGCTCCAATGTAAACATCTGTCTGACACCTGTCGGCAAATGTTATGATGAGCGATTGTACTTCGGTGTCAGACAGTGAATCTGTCGCTGTGACAGATCTAGAGTACGATGCTCAATCTGAGATCGAAATAAATGACGCTGCTCGCGTATACTATGAGGAAAACGAACCTCAGATTGTGATGGGCTACGCTATGGTGTGTGGCTACGGAATGTGTGGGTGGGTGGGGGGGGTGTAGACAGTGTGACATGACAGGCAAGGGAGTGTTGTTGACTGGTTTGTGTTGCACTGCCATACAAGGCTACGCTATGGTGTGTGGCTACGGAATGTGTGGGTGGGTGGGGGGTGATGTAGAGTGTGACATGACAGGCAAGGGAGTGTTGTTGACTGGTTTGTGTTGCACTGCCATACAAGGCTACGCTATGGTGTGTGGCTACGGAATGTGTGGGTGGGTGGGGAGTGCTGTGTCCGCCGCACAAAATATCTTCCACAGATTTAATGTCGTCGTATCAGTCGGAAACGTGTGCAAATTTCTCTGGAAAGCACAGCTGTCTTGCTGCACCCATAAAGGATGCATGCATGTGGCATATCGCAAAAAAAATCTATCAGAAACACCCAAAAATCTTCAAGTACTATATTTTTCTCTTGTGTTTACATGCTTCTGATCAGCGCGGAGAGAGGCCGCCTTCCTCTTGATGCGTCACCGAGCCGTGGCGCATCGTCTGCCAGTTGCCAGCAGCGTTTTCGAAGCTCGGGGAATTTACAGATTTTGATTGCGGATTATTAAAAAACGGCTGACTGGATGCAAAAAATGACAACATATTGTTGATACACTCGATAATGGCTATACTCTAACTACATCAAATCAGGAATGATGAAATGGTCTGGACGATTACTTTAATAGGGAGACTCACCCTCTGACAAAAAAAAAAAAAAAAATTTAAAAGCATAAGATCTTTCAACTTGAAACTTTCAGGGTATAGCCAAATTATTAATGTCGACTTTAGGTGAGCAGGAGAATGTGGTACGTCATGACGTCTGACGGTATGACGTCATAAGGTTTTTTCATGACATCACAACTTCCTGTGTTTTTTTTTGTGTCGTAGAGACACCTGCTTCTACATGGAAATACTCAAATACCATATGAAGAGCGTGTAATTTAGTTTTTTTTTTAATTCCCAATACGTAATGAGTTATCGAGGCCATAAAAAACACCACACGTGACGTCACGCCGATCGCCATTTTTTTCGTACATAATATTCCCTAACACTCAAGTTTTTCACTTTATCGAGAAAAACGAAATTACACGATGAAGGCACAACCAATAAGTATTAACATGAACGTTTACAAGCAGTTTCAATCATTTTTCAATTTTTGACAATTTTTTTAATGTAAACATTTCTAGTTTTGAGATACAGGCATTTAAACTTTTCAGTACAATGTAACGTAGCTATTTATTTCATGATTGGCATTATTTTCACACACAAAGCTCTATAGCTTATATTGATACTATTCACAACAAATCTACATATAATTCTAATGTTTACTACCTTCGCCCCCCCTTCCCCCCATCCTTCAATTTATTTCATGATTGGCATTATTTTCACACACAAAGCTCTATAGCTTATATTGATACTATACACAACAAATCTACATATAATTATAATATTTACTACCTTCGCCCCCCCATCCTTCCTCCACCCCGCCCCCCCATCCTTCACTTCAATATAACGTATCTATCTATTTCATGATTGGCATTATTTTCACACACAAAGCTCTATAGCTTATATTGATACTATACACAACAAATCTACATATAATTATAATATTTACTACAGATTGTCACCACCATCTCATCCTGGTGTCGTGTCAGAAGGTGCCTTGTTCAACATCTTCTTGCGCCTTTACCGGCAAAATGCCTCATTGCTGGGGTGTCTTCGCACTGTCGAATCCTTGGCGAGGGGTTTTATTTTACCAGCAGTGAACGCCTTCCCTCTCCTCATTGACAGTGCTCACCAAACAGGTGTTTTACAGGTGCACCACTAGTCCACTGCCGCAATCCCGGGCCCGTATGTTTCACCTTCGGCTGCTTTCTTTTCCTCTTCCTCCCGCACTTCCCGCTCCTGCAGGTGTCTCTAGAATTTCACTCACACATACAGCTCCGAAACACGGAAGAAAACAAGGAAAAGCGAGCTTTATATACAGAAGCACATGGCCCATACACGCGCGCGCCTTTTAAACGGTTACGCCCCTTCTCCCTTTAAAAGCCACGTGAGCGGCGTAATATATTCGCGGGCGATTTAATTCGCGTTCCTATATGTTGCTACATCATGTACGCTTCAAATCCACTCAAATCTCAATTTTGATTTTTTTCATATATTTCGACCTAATCAGAGGGTGAGCCTCCCCTTAAGATACGTGTGACAGCCTAGTGGTAAATGATACGTCAACACTAGCAGACGATAGATGGCGCTCTTAGCGGCAATCTGCCGCCAAAAAGGGGAATGTAAACATATCAGCGTGAGGGCAGATTACGTAGTTGATTTGAATGTCTTATGGTATTTGTGGGAATTTATTTCACATACATATTTAATCTGAGGGTTCTTACCTAACAATCAAACCCATGGCTATCATCCCGACACATTATCCCAGCTAATCAACTAACTAGGATACTTATCGGAGAATAGTGGGTTGAAAACGGCTGAAAGGCTTGGATTAATACTACAATGGTCTTGTGATCCGATGTGGTCGCCGGGATCGAGGCTGCCCGTGACTGACAAGAGGCGGAGGGCTGAAGACTTAGTGTTTCGATACGGGCGTCAGAAGGTCTTCATAACCAGATTATCCATGACGCACGGCTATTATCAGTGTGTTGTATTCTAACACGGTCCTATTGGTTTACACTTATATGTACAATTAACTATGTACAAAATCTCTTCATATTAATCAGAGAAAAGATGTTGGTCCCATGAAGGCTGGAATGATACTTATTGTACTTGTATTTATACAAGCACGTATATTTTAATAAGATGTTAACTCCTCGGATGTCTAGAGTGTACTGATTCTCTCCCTGTGGACGGCTGGTGGCGTCCACCATAAATTACACGTGTCACCTTTTAGGTAGGCGGCAGGTGTACCACCTGAATTGGTGCAAATTCAAATGACGGCGACCAATAGCCAGTCGCTCCAAATTAAGGTGCAAATGCTTAATAACCACTGGGAATATTAATTTATATTATCCCCAGTACTTATCATTTACTTAAATTACCTTAATATTACCCATTACCATTATAATTATATACATCCCTATACGCACTCCCCCTATGACGAGCGGAAAATACCTCACTCACAAGGTGGGGGGGGAAACAAAACCACCACTACCAATTCCAATGATCTGAAACTCGAGAAATGCCAGTGGTCGCTGGCAGTTTTAACTCAAAGGTTGGTCTACTGTGTTTTCCCTCCGCGACTAATATTTTTCATAAATCAATTTCGCGATGAATATTGATGCACCGCATCTGAATACTAAAAAAGAACGTTCTTCTGTTCTAGTAAGTGTATGCATGACATGCATTACGATTGAACGTTCTAAGATAGCAATTTAAAGCAAATTACTCGCCTCGAGTAGCAGAGCTTAATATATTTTTTACATGTTTATTGTGGCATGTAAAATTTGGGCGATGTTCACACTGTTTTCTAAGACAGTACTGCTGCGTCTGGCAAACGCTTGTCAAAATACAATAAGCAATGCCTTGGAAAAACGAAGAATAAAGAATGCCGAAATCGGCTTGTTGCTGCGACAATGTAGGTTATAATTGTGGAAGCGACGTGCCGCGGCGGGGAGATTGTGGCGGGGAGATTGAATAAAAACATTGCTACTTCACGCGTCGACTCATTGCACTTCCAGGCTTTCTATCTGATTGATACACAATAATAACAGGAAAATATGACTGCCTAGGTATAGATAACTTCTAAACATACGTTATTGACTGTATAATATCATAGAGTAACATTTACCTCGCCTCCTCAACTATAACCTACTTGGTTATTTGGTTAAATACATGTTTTACAGAATCAGGCTTCTATACAATATACATATAGAAGAAAATCGTTCTTAAAATTATACTTTTGTGTTTTAAGTGCAGTGGAATAAGCCCATATTTTTCTTTCAAGTTGACCAACTTTTCACCAAATTGTGAGTTAAAACTGCCAGCGACCCCTGGCATTTCGGAGTTGCAGTTCTCTCTAATTCCAATGATCTGAAACTCGAGAAATGCCAGTGGTCGCTGGCAGTTTTAACTCAAAGGATGGTCTACTGTGTTTTGGCTCCGCGACTAATATTTTTCATAAATTAATTTCGCGATAAACATTGATGCACCGCATCTGAATACCAAAAAATATAGTTCTTCTGTTCTACTAATTATATGGATGACATGCATTACGATGGAACGTTCTTTAATAGCAATTTAATGCAAATTACTCGCCTCGAGTAGCAAAGCTTAATATATTTTTTACATGTATATTGTGGCATGTAAAATTTGGGCGATGTTCACACTGTTTTCTAAGACAGTACTGCTGCGTCTGGCAAACGCTTGTCAAAATACAATAAGCAATGCCTTGGAAAAACGAAGAATAAAGAATGCCGAAATTGGCTTGTTGCTGCGACAATGTAGGTTATAATTGTGGAGGCGACGTGCCGCGGCGGGGAGTGGTGGGCGGGAAGATTGTGGCGGGGAGATTGAATCAAAACATTACGACTTCACGCGTCGACTCATTGCACTTCCAGGCTTTCTATCTGATTGATACACAATAATAACAGGAAAATATGACTGCCTAGGTATAGATAACTTCTAAACATTCGTTATTGACTATATAATATCATAGAGTAGCATTTACCTCGCCTCCTCAACTATAACCTCCTTGGTTATTTGGTTATATACAATGTTTTACAGAATCAGGCTTCTATACAATATACATATAGAAGAAAATCGTTCTTAATATTATACTTTTGTGTTTTAAGTGCAGTGGAATAAGCCCATATTTTGTTTTCCAGTAGACCAACTTATTATAAAAAAAGTGAGTTAAAACTGCCAGCGACCCCTGGCATTTTGGGTTCCAGTTCTCTCGAATTACGAGAGGGTGGTTGATGGATAATTTCCACAGTATTTGAAATACTTGTAACAGATAAGTACTGAGGTACTGAGTACTGAGGAAGTACTATAACATTCGTCTTGGAAGACTATTAGTATTTTTCAGGGTATTGGGGGGGGGGGGGGGAACGTGTCTTATAAGCCATAAAATATGGTACTACGCCTAGCACAGGACTAAATAAGCATTTTTACAGTGTTTTCAATACCAGAGTATCGCGATCCTCGAGTTTAGCGCTATGCCCTCTGAAGAAAGCAAGCGCGAAACTCGGGAGGGTACTGTATATATATATATATATATATATATATATATATATATATATATATATATATATGCACAAACCTCGATTTCCCGGACTAATAGGGGGGAGCACTGGTCCGGGAACCGCAAAAGTCCGGGAATCGTATGTATAAAAAAAAAAAAAAAAAAAAAAGTCCGATGCCATTACCCACCCCCGGACGTTTATCCTACTCTAGTATTTACTGACCGGCAACCGACAATATCAACTACCCCGCCGCGGACTTTTACGTCCGCTGAGCATGCAGCCACCTGGCGGGAGGCAGCAGAAAGTGTTCAATAATCTCAAGAGACGTTCCTGCAGTGGGGGTCAGGGGACTAACGGAGGCAGTGCAAGTGAACCGTGAGTGTCGTGTGCCCAAATGTAAACAATACGACCGCTGAGCATGCTGCCACCTGGCGGGAGGCAGCAGAAAGTGTTCAATAGTCTCAGAAATGTTCTTGCACCAGGGGCAGTGGGAGTCAGGTGACTGACAGAGGCTGTGCAGGTGAACCGTGAATGTTGTGTGCCCAAATGTAAACAATACGACTGCTGAGCATGCTGCCACCTGGCGGGAGGCGAGGACACTGACCAGGGGTGACAGGAGACGCTCGGACCACCGGACAAATTGGTCAATTTACGAACAGGACCAGGCATTTCAACGTATAAAAAAAAAAAAAAAAAAAAAAAAAAAAATATTCGAGACTGACATATCCCCGGACCTCGGATTTTGTCCGGCAAATCCGATATCCGGGAAATCGAGGTTTGTGTGTATATATATATATATATATACTCTTCAAGGTTACATAAACGTCAATTAAAGGCCCACAGTGTGTGTCATGTGCGTCAAAGGTCATGGGTGTCGGTGGAGGCATCCAGAATTTTTGGGCTGTTCAGATATGGCAACCCTAACTCAAGATGATACACAGTAGTTTAAATCATGACTGTATAATCTACCCTGGTTCAGTGTTGTTTTATGCTTTGTATCTGCAAGTATGTACGGTTTCAAATTTCCCTACTCGTTTTTTTTCTTCGGGCGACGACGACGGCGGGAGGACACTCAGAACATAAACACTAGCTGGCGACCTTAGTGTAGCCCGTTACCAACGTCGCCACTCGGTTATATTTTGGTAATTTGTTCATTCATAGCCATAATATTACACAGATGAAGACAAAATGACAGACTCTCCAGATAGCCCCTTTTAACTTTCCTGAAACCATGGATGTAGAAATGTAAGTATTAAAGCCACCAGATGTCTGTAGATCGTAGAGAAACGTTGTCCTGGCGACTTTAGTGTTATCTTCGGTACAAGTTGAGGACACTAATATGGGGTAAGAAATACTCCTTAAAATAAGAACTAAACATTTAGTATACCTACCTAAAACCACCGATCGTGTATTGGTTGAACCTTTATATAAGTGTAATGTCACTTATACTTCTTGTTCTCCAATCTGCCAATTTTATTTTCCATCAATCAATATTTCCAAATACTTCAACTTGTTGCTGACTTCTGCCTCTAATTCTGTCTGGTGTGTTTTTTTCCATCTTATTGCAAGTACTGATGTACTTTTGTTCTTATTTATCTCTAAGCCCTACCATAGATAACACTAAATGAGCCCCAGACGTAACTACGTCACGGTTTGTTTACATCGGTGCATTGTGGGGATAAGTCGGG
Organism: Chionoecetes opilio; assembly: GCA_016584305.1. NCBI lineage: Eukaryota > Metazoa > Arthropoda > Malacostraca > Decapoda > Majidae > Chionoecetes > Chionoecetes opilio. The sequence goes on from JACEEZ010016717.1 coordinate 41,544, forward strand.
GTCGCCGCTAGTGGACCTACGAAGGGAAAACTACGGCGATGGAAGAATTTAGAGTTATTTTGCGCGAAATTGATATTCCAGGTGCTATATTACTGTGCTCTGTTCTCGCTGACAACACTATAGAGAAGACCTGAGGTAATGGCTGATGTGCAGAGGCTTCTAAACCAGGAAAACAGTCACAACAGAGCCTCGTCAAGAGGTAAGCAAGTCACGAGCTATCAGCTACACTATGAAGTTGTAGTCAGTCTTTGATTGTACATCAAGGTGTAGTCAACCTCATATTAATATGAGTAAACCTTAACCGATCAATCGGTTAAGACAAGGACGAGGTGTTAAACACATCTTATGAAATCACGACCAGCTGTGAAAAGCTACGTCAGCCTACCAGTCCGCGACGCCATTACGTTCCACAGCCAGCCGCTCTGCCATTCTGTGTACCACAGCGTCTCACCAATACTCCCTCAAGATAATGATCTGCCTTCATAAACCTCAACCCATCTGCCACTGCTGAGTATACCTTAGTTAGCATCTAAATAGGGGATCTGTGCAGCTTAGGTAGATTATGGGTTAATAGCAAGGTGAGTTCACGTTAAGTAATATTATAATTTCAACAGTTTGTTGCCGTCCATCAGTTGATGGGCGATAATTTCAACAGGTATGATAGGTAACTCCGTGTTCGCATACCTGGACGATATTATAATTGCTAGCAAAGACCATGAGTCTCACTTTAAAACTTTGGAGTCAGTTTGCAGCGACTGTTGTCAGCTGGTCTCAAAGCCAAGTTCACCAAGTGTGAATTTTTGAAAGCTAAGATTAGCTTCTTAGGCCATACTGTCGACCGGGAGGGACTCCACACCATGGACGATAAGATATTGGCCGTCAAAAACTTTCCTCAACTCCAGAGTGTTGAGAATGTTAGATCCTTTTTGGGACTAGCGGGCTTTTACCGCCCCTTTATTAAAGATTTCGCCAGAAAGGCATCTCCCCAAACCGCTGTTAAGAAAAAATGTCTCATTTCACTGGGATGCTCCTCAGGAACAAAGCTTCGAAGAGTTAAAACTTGCACTCGTGAACTGGTCTTGGCATTCCCAGATTTTACAGCTCCATTTGAGCTATGTACAGACGCTTCGGCTAAGGGACTTGGGCAGTACTAATGCAAAAAGATGAAAGAGGGAAGAACCGTGTAAACGCGTAGTGCGAGCAGAGTTTTTATCCCGGCGGAAGTAAATTATTCCGTTACACATCAAGAGACCCTCGGAGTAATTTGGGCTCTCAAACATTTTAAAGACGTTATTTTTGGCTATCCAATTACTGTCTATACCGACCATGCAGCCGTTACTGAGTTATTCGAGGGTAAGAATTTATCCGGTAGGCTTGCACGATGGTATCTGACGATCCAAGAGTTTAACCCAACCTTCAAATATTTGCCCGGACGTGCAAATGTGGTAGCGGACGCGTTATCGCGAAACGTTCCGGTGGTGGGTGCGGTCGCGGAAGAAAATCCCGTGCCAAATTTTTCACTCTATGAATTGGGCGTCGAACAACGTAAACATGAAATGTGGGGGAAGGTCATCTATGCTTAGAGTCTGGCGATGAGACCTTACCAGCATTATCGGTGAAATTACTCACAATTTTCCTGTCGATTGACAAGGTTACTGTGCCGACATTGGCCCACAGAAAAGAGACCCAGTGGAACAATATGTTATACCTGACGTTTTTGTTCCGACGGTACTCAAAATTGTGCACGATGTGCCCATGGCTGGACATCCGGGACGTAATCGTACCCTAGCAGCCACGAGGCGTGTGTATTTTTGGCCCACGATGCGTGTGGACATTGAAGAATATGTTGCCAGGTGTGTTTCTTGTGCCCAAAACAAAGGGACGACTCCAGGCCCCGCTCCTATATTAGAATACCCACCCCCTGAGCAACCATGGGACGTAGTTGCAATAGATCTTCTACAGTTACCCAAGAGTCATTCACGGCTCACAATACCTTCTGGTGTGTGTAGATCACTTTTGAAGGTTTGTAGTCCTTGCACGGTGAAGAATAAAACGGCTGCGACTGTAGCCATGCATTAATAAACTCATCTTTTCTGCCCTTATTCCACACCAAGAGTTTTACTCAGTGATAATGGAGCAGAGTTCCGTAATGCATTGCTTATGGAGATTTGTACATTGTACAATATTAAGCAGACTTTCACAGTCGCATACCATCCAAGCTCTAATGGGCTGGCGGAGCGCGTTAACAGAAAGATCCTTGACGCGTTGAGACCTGTTGTAAACAGTTTGCACGACAATTGGGAAAATTGGTTACCCTACGTGTCGGCTTGCATTAATAGTTCAGTTTGCGAGTCCACGGGCAAATCTCCTCACTACATACTTATGGTGCGAATAAATGGATGCCATATGACCTATGGCCAAGCCCAATAAACCTGTGTATAACATAGATAGCTATCTGGATCAGCATTTGCATGTCTTTACTAATATACACAAAAAGGTCAAGGAAAGGCTACAAGCTTCTCGTGCCGAGATGATGGCACAACAACATAAGCGTGCAGTTCCTATAACAATAAGAAAAGGTGATACCGTAATGGTTCAGAGTCCAAGTAGGAATTCCAAGTTGGCGCCGAAATTCTTGGGCCCGCGCATTGTTTTTGGGTTTGAGAAGCATGGCAATAAGTTTGAAGTATTGGATCCATTTCTTCAAACTGTCCAAAAAAATTCATAGTGACAGGTTGAAGACCAAAGCCCGACGGGACCCGGCTTTTGCTGCTGTGCTTATCTACCTCCACGCTCTTCCACTAACCCAATCACCACTAACCACTGATTTTATATAACATGGATCGCGGAAGCCTGGCTCAGCACTGGTTCCAACTGTCCGCCATCTTGCCGTAACCAAAACAAAGCCTTGTTCTGCGGCTCGCGTTGCTGTTGCTGTGTTATCGCCTCGTCATGCCAAGCTGTGCTGCTGTCTGGCTGTGTTATCGCCTCGTCATGCCAAGCTGTGCTTGCTGTCTGGCTGTGTATCGCCCTCGTCATGCCAAGCGTGCTGCTATGTCCTGTACAAACAGACCAGGACCTGGAAGTGGCAAATCTTTCCACCTGTGAGTAACACCACACACGCACCCACCACACACACACACACACACACACACACACAACACACACACACACACACACACACACCCACACCCACACCACCCACACACCCACCACACACACCCACACACCCACCCACACCCACCCACACCCACCCACACACCCACACCCACACACCCACACCCACACCCACACCCACTCCCCACCCAGCCCATCCACTCTTAATCCATCTACCCACTCCAGTCATCCACCTACTAGTTAAAAAAAAATAAAGGTGAATATGGTATACTTTTTTTTATATAAGTAGATATAGATATAAGTATATTTTTTTATACTTGTTAACAATTAGTGGGGAACGGAAGCAGACCTGAGTGCGGTTATGATACAAATGATCATAGCGCTTCCTAATAAGCGGTGCTTGTTCTAATGGAGATAGCTTTATTTTGCGAAGAAAAAAAAAAGAAAAAAAAAAGTATACCTTGTGGTTAAAGTTAGGTTAGGTTTCATTACAACCTATAAGGTTAGGTTAGGTTTCATTAAAACCTTTAAGGTTAGGTTAGGTTTCATTAAAACCTATAAGGTTAGGTTAGGTTTTATTAAAACCTTTAAGGTTAACTAGGTTAGGTTTCATTAAAACCTATAAGGTTAGGTTAGGTTTCATTAATATTATTATTTGGGGGGGGGGGGGGGGTTGCGCAAAATAAAACTATCTCCATTGCAACAAGCACCTATTGTAGGCCAAGAAAAAATAGTTGATGTCTCTTAAAACGACCGCAAAACTCTCGTCCATAATTACCAAAAGTTGTTTCGTAGTCTATATGAAACCATAGTCGTTTCGTACACTCAGCTCAGAGTTGAACTTGACTACTAGAGTTACGAAACGACACCAGGTATGTACGAAAATACTCAAAATCAGTGTACGAAACTAACTACTTTCAATTCAATATACCTAATTAAGAAAGTTTTTTTGATTAGGCCAAAGGTTTTTGATTAATTTAAACTTCCTGTAATCCCCGAGAGTAGCTTCTAGGGACCACTGTGGCTCGCACCGTACCCGTGGCCGCGGCGGTACGGGGCTGGCGCCGTTATAGTGGACGAGAACTGCGCGTTCGCTTATTAGGTCAGACACACACACACTCGGGGGCTAACACTGCACTCTTAGCCTCTCACTTTACCACATACACCACACCTGTACGGCCTCGCAACACACCTGTACGGCCTCGCAACACACCTGTCACTACACACTTGTACGGCCTCGCAAGGGCACCTGTCACTACACACCGTACGGCCTCGCAACACACCTGTCACTACACACCTGTACGGCCTCGCAACACACCTGTCACTATACAACTGTACGGCCTCGCAAGACACCTGTCACTACACACCTGTACGGCCTCGCAACACACCTGTCACTACACACCTGTACGGCCTCGCAAGACACCTGTCACTACACACCTGTACGGCCTCGCAACACACCTATTGTCTGTGTATCACCGTAAATAAATGACTTGGAAGGTTCGACGATGCACTAGGTTGGAAGTTTAGTAGTAGTAGTAGTAGTAGTAGTAGGTGTTAATAGTAGTTGTAGGTGGTAATATTAGTAGTAGGTGGTAATAGTAGTAGTAGTAGTAGGTGTTAATAGTAGTAGTAGGTGGTAATATAGGCTATCACAAGCCAGCAGCCAACACCCAGCCACTGCCTGGCCGGCCCATGTATTTGTTTTGGTTATGACAAGATGGCGGCTGGTGACTTCAGTTTCTCGGCAACAGCTAGCCCAGATCCGCGATCCATGTTATATAGATCAGTGCCACTAACGCCATGCACGGCTATAATCTACGACCTCGAGTCTAACTAATTTTCGCTATGTGAAATGCATGTATTGCATGTTTAATCATTATAGGTCTTCGAAAGGATCAACTGACCTTCATGAAGCTAACCTATTAATCAGACTTTTATAACACAGGATTACTATCATCTCTAGGTTTTTAGTGGCTGGCGATCTGTCTCTATGCATCTGGCCGACTAGGAGATCTAGTTACCACTTCACTATTTGCCTTCCTTCATATTTAAGGTGGCATAATTATGTGAATTTGACATTTTTTTTTTAAAAGGTAGTCCAGCTGAAACATTGAATCCGATTCATGGGTATCAATAATATTGATGAGCAAACATAATGTGACTCGTTTGCCCTTACGGAACTTCCTATCAACGGCTTTCTGGTCACTATGTAAGTGTTGGTTTTTGTTTTGCTTCCAAGAAGTTTATACAAGAAACGTCTCCACTGTTTCCGCTCAAATATCTTCAGAATTTAACATTCTCTTGAATAGCTTTTGTTCCTAAAACCTTCTCTGACGAGTCGCAGTATCCCGCGGCTCTGGAGAACGCCTCTCCCGATTCCCCAAACCCCATTGTTTTCTTTCCCAGTGTCCTATAGCTACTTTGTTGTTGTGTTAAGCGAGCTATCACGTTAGGCAAGTATCTTTTATGTGGAAAAGTTCAATCTTCACAGGTCTGACAGGTATAGCACATTTTTAACATGGTTAGGTACATTTTCTTAGGCCGCGTGGGCGCGCCAGGTGCGTGACCGAGCGATGTTAAGGCATTATATGCATTAGAAGGGTAGAAACGTATGTAGGGGTGTAATGACATTGTGGAAGGTTTGGTGCCACCAAGTGCCACTGGTGTGGCACTTGGCCCCCCCCCCCCCCTCGGTCTCCGTGGTTTGTCGACTCAGCATTTGTCGCAAGGTTTACAAGGAAACCTCTGTTCTCTCTGTTCCCTCTGCTCACGGCCACGACGACCAGTCGGTTTTTAAGGAGATGTCACCTAGCTATTAAGCATATCGTATATACATGGTAACATGGTAGATATTTATAGAGTAGTAATATTATATGCTTGTTTAATAGTAGAAACATTACTTGCTCCATGCTATTTAAGTAGTGAAGGGAGCAGTTGTAAATGTCTCAGGAGAAACGAGTAATTGTCAACCGGCTCGAGGGAGGCAGCGGCGAGGAGTGTCGCTGCCTCGGGGAGCCTCGGGAGAAGGGCCGAGAGATAGGTAGCGAGCGGAGAGTGTATCAGGGAATCCTGTATTTACGTATTTCGCCAAGTGTATAGTTTAACTTAAATTATACGAACTATCAAAAGCCCAAAGTGTCTCTCTACATCCTCACGAAACCACTAATATTTCCCACGAAACAGATTGATTGGAACGTGTGTTACTTGACAATTGACTCATCATCTATCCGTGAAGGTGAGTCTACCTGTGTGAATATTATTTGCGTAAAGGAAAAATCCAGAACAACTGTAATTAATTCTACTAATGGTGGTTTATCTATAACTATTTCCATCGTGTTTGAGTTCCTTTTTACCCATTTCCATAATGACACTAGGTATACCCCCTTTTTATGCACATTTCTGCCTTATTGTATTAATTCCTTCATATTTAGGGGAATTTTCACACTATTATACCATTTTTCATCTTTCCAGGATGCTTTGATAATTATATGGAAAAGCCTGCATGAAATAGACACAGAGCTAAATATTTATAGACTTGTTTTTTCTAACTTCGTTGCATTGTCTTGTTTATTTCTAGACAATTTGGACTTCTCTTTTAATGCAGTTGTCATCACTTTTCCTGCTGCTGTCCAATGATAAAGAGACAGAGTAAGGTTTCTGTGATATATATATATATATATACGAATATATATATATATATTATATATATATATACTATATATATATATATATATATATTATATAGATAATATATATAGATATATTATATATATTATATAAAATATATATATATATATATATTATATATATATATAATAATAATATATATATATATATATATATATATATGACTTGTAGAAAATAGGAGTGTATCTTATATGTGGAAAGTCTGTTTTTCAAGGCAATCAGCAGAGAAAGCTTTAAAACCCTGGATACATTTATTGAAGGTCACACCTGCACTGCCAGCCAAACAAATGCTGGGGCCATTATTCCCTCACAGAACACAGGGGCACGGCTGCCACCACACATGTAACACACTTCCCACTACCACCACCATCCATTGCCAAACAGGACACACTCCCACAGGCACGGGTACAACCACACTTGTCCACACAACACACCACCTCAAAAGTGGATCTTCATGTGCCTGGCAATATCCTTCTTTGTCTTGAAACACTTGCTACAAATATCACACTTGAACTCCCTCAAGCCAGTGTGTCTAAAGGTGTGTTTGTTGAGTTGAAAACTGGTATAAAACCTTTTTCCACACTCTAGGCATTCATGCTTCTTAACACCACTGTGTGTCAGGGTGTGTTTGGTGAGTTCACCCTTTCTGGCAAATCTTTTCCCACACTCTAAACATTCATAATTCTTAACACCACTGTGTGTCAGGGTGTGTATGGTGAGTTCACCCTTTGTAGTAAATCGTTTCCTACACTCTAAACATTCATAATTCTTAACACCACTGTGTATCAGGGTGTGTTTGGTGAGGTTACTCTTTGTAGCAAATCTTTTCCCACACTCTAAACATTCATAATTCTTAACACCACTGTGTCTCAGGGTGTGTTTGGTGAGGGAACTCTTTTCAGTAAATCTTTCCCCACACTCCAGACATTCATAATTTTTGACACCACTGTGTGTCAGGGTGTGTTTGGTGAGTTCACTCTTTCTGGCAAATCTTTTCCCACACTCTAAACATTCATAATTCCTAACACCACTGTGTGTCAGGGTGTGTGTGGTGAGTTCACCCTTTGTAGTAAATTTTTTCCCACACTCTAAACATTCATGATTTTTAACACCACTGTGTGTCAGGGTGTGTACGGTGAGGGAACTCTTTGCAGAAAATCTTTTCCCACACTCTAAACATTCATAATTCTTAACACCACTGTGTGTTAGGGTGTGTTTGGTGAGGTCACTCTTTGTAGCAAATCTTTTCCGACACTCTAAACATTTATAATTCTTAACACCACTGTGTGTCAGAGTGTGTCTGGTGAGGTCACAGTTTCTTGTAAATCTTTTACCACACTCTAAACATTCATAATTCTTAACACCATTGTGTGTTAGGGTGTGTGTGGTGAGGTGACACTTTGTAGTAAATATTTTCCCACACTCTAAACATTCATGATTTTTAACACCATGTGTGTCAAGGAATGTTCAAGTTACTCGCTTGATGTTTGTACACTTGCTTTTGCAACT
>JACEEZ010016718.1:0-11934 GCA_016584305.1 Chionoecetes opilio
CTCCTCCCCAATCAAGCCCATCACCACACTCCCCGGTTCCATCCTGGCTGGATATTTCCCCGTTGGTTGCCTGACTATCCCAGATCTTCCTCCCAAAAACTTAGCTAGCGTCTGGCAGCTCCTTTATTCGTCAACTCGACATGTCACTCTACCACAACCACCTTGATCTTCACTGACGGCTCTCACTCCCCCACCATTCCGTCTACAGGCGCTGCCGTCTATGACCCTCGCTCCAACATCTGCAGGACGTGGCGGCTGCCCCCTGGAAACGGACGTTCTGACGGCAGAACTCTTCGCCATTCGCCAGGCTGTCTTACCTGAACACCACCTACGCCCCGGCCAGAGTTGTGATCTACACAGACTCTCTCCTCCTCCATCTCTTCCTCTCCCCGTCGCCCGGCTTCCTCCACAAGCCATGGTTCACTCCCTGCAACGGCTACTCCTCTCCCTCACCTCAGTCATCCCTCAGCCCTCAGGGGCTGGAAGATCACCTTGCAGTGGGTGCCTTCCCACTGCAATATCCGGGGCGCATATTCGCCTGATTTGGAAGTTTGTGGTCTAGGGATATCAACCGCCAATCACGGTTGTCGAACTCGTGACGTCACACAATGGGGTGGAGCTAACGTGAATCGCCGTGAAGCGAGGCCCTGTGCTCTCTCTCTCCAATACCTGAAGGCAGTGAAGGGGTGAAGGGAGGTATGAAGGAAAAAGTTTAAGGGGGTGAGGGGAGGTTTTGAAGGGGTGAACTCTCTCTCTCTCCAATACCTGAAGGCAGTGAGGGGCGAAGGGAGGTATGAAGGGAAAAGTTTAAGGGGGTGAGGGGGGAGGTATTGAAGGGGTGAAGGGAGGTATTGAAGGGTGGGCATGGGAAGCTCTCTCTCTCTCAAATACCTGAAGGGGTGATAGAGATAGAAGGGGGGGGAGAGAGAGAGAGAGAGAGAGAGAGAGAGAGAGAGAGAGGAGAGAGAGAAGAGAGCTTCCCTTATCACCCTTCAAATACCTCCCTTCACCCCTTCAATACCTCCCCCCCTACCCCCTTAAACTTTTCCCTTCCCCCCTTCACTGCCTTCAGGTATTGGAGAGAGAGAGAGAGAGAGCACAGGGCTTCGCTCACGGCGATTCACGTTAGCTCCACCCCTTTGTGTGACGTCACGAGTTCTGACAACCGTGATTGGCGGTTGATATCCCTAGACCACAAACTCTTCCAAATCAGGCGAATATGCATCCGGGGCAATGAGGTTGCTGATGCTGCTGCTGATGGCCCTCTCCGAGGTAGACATTACCCCCCTCCCGCTGCCGCTCTCCACCGCAAAGCGTCTGATTTCTAATGTCTGCCGCTCCGCCTGGGATAGGTCGCTCGGCGACGCCCTTCGTGCCACCTCCATGGGTCAATACCGTACAGACTCCTCCCCGCACCCGTGGATAAGACAAACGTCCTGCGTCTTGGATGTCGCCCTCGCCCGCCTGAGGATCGGTCACACAACACTCAGAGCACAACTAGGTCTACGGGGAAAAAATGGGAGGCATAGGGCTTCAGATATAAGGGAAGACCCAGTGTTAGAAAAATGGAACCAAGGGAAGGGTGTAGAAACTCTATGCGATTTGGATGCATTAATGTCAGGGGTTGGGGGGTAGGCAAATTAGAGGACATTTCCGGGGAATTAAGTGAATGGGGTTTTGATGTAGTAGGCGTCACGGAATCCCACCTTAGGGAGAGGATAAATGTAAGAACAGAGGGGTATCACCTTAAAAATAAGGTAGAAGCAAGAATCCTAGAAAAGGGGCGGGTGTGGGTGTTATTGTCAGGCAGGATGCAGGTATAGATGTTGAGGAGCTAGATGTAGGAACCTGTGAGGCAAGCGAAGATATTTTTGCTGCTAGATTAGAGTACAAAGAAGAGGAGAAAAAGGGGACGATCATCTTAGTAGTCTGCTATATGACAGTTGAAGGGAGAGGGGCTAGTATAGAAAATGAAAGGAAATAAACAAGATTAGTAGATTATTAGCAGAACACAGACAGGAACAGATAATAGTTATGGGGGACATGAATGGACACATAGGTATACTAGGGGAGGAGGTAATGGGAATGGGATACTACTCTTAAATTTTGTTGAGGCCAACGAGTTAGAAATCCTAAATACGACAATGGCAGAGGTAGAGTAACATGGGCAGAGAGAGGGAGGGAATCAGCTATAGATTATGTGCTAGTAAATGAAAATGCCAGGAAGATGGTGAAGATATGTGGATAGATGAGGAGGGTCTGGTAGATATAAATAGTGACCACAACATGATAGTCTTAAATTATACAAGTAAAAAACAAAGGGAGAATGAAAAGGAGAAAAATGCACAACAAGATGGGACATTAGACAGGCAAATTGGGAAAATTTTAGGAGGGACTTGAAACAGGTAGTTTGGAAGGAGGAAAGGGGGGTGGATGAATGAACCAGAGTCTGTGGGAGACAATAGATGGAATAGCTAGGAAGAGGATAGGTAAAGTGAAGCAAAGGAGCCGGGGAAAAAAGTGCAATAGGTGGTGGAATAGTGAGATTAAGAGGGCGAGGAAGGAAAGAAAGGAGCAGAACAGGGCACGAAAGAGACTCGAAAAGGAAATAGATGGAGATAGAGGAAGGTTAGAGTATGAGGAGGCATGGGAATGGTATAAGAAAAAAACAGAGAGAAGTAAAAGCGCTTATTAGGAAAGGCTAGGCAAACATGGAGAGGGAAATTGTAGAGGAACTAAGGGAGAAGGGTGAGGAAGGGGTAGGGATTGGTATACTTTTCTTAGAGGAGAGGAAGACAGGGAGCAACCGTGCGTAGATGAAATTTTAGTGGGAGACGAAGTGGTGAAAGGACCTGAGAGTATTAAGAGAGAGATCAAGAAGTTTTGGGAGGAGGTGGGGGGCATGACTGAGCAGGTAGAATTAGGTGAAGTAAATATAGGAAGTAAAAGGAAGATAGATGAGGAATGGATGAACATTTCAGTAAGGAAGAAATAAGGAGTTACTTAAAAAAGCTGAAAAATAGGAAAGCAGCAGGCAGGGATGGTATACCAAACGAATTGTATAAGAAGGGGGTGAGGGTATGGTGGATGGGTTGTATAGGCTTTTTAGGCAGATTGGCAGGATAAGAGAGTCCCAAGGAAATGGAATGAGGGTAGGGTTACTCTATTACACAATGGAGGTCACAAAAGTAGAAAGCTCTTGAAAAATTATCGACCAATAGCAGTAATGGATACGGTGGGAAAGATATCAGTGGGTTACTAAATGGTAGGATTAGTGAATGTTGTGAGAGAAATAGAGTAATGGGGGAGGAACAGAATGGCTTTCGCAGGGATAGGAGAGGTGAGGACAACATGTTCGTAGTTAGTTCAGTGATAGAAAAAATGAATAGGATGGGTGGGAAGACATACCTTGCATTCCTTGACATTGAAAAGGCTTATGATAGGGTCAATAGGGGGTTTGCTTTGTAGACTACTGTCTAGAATTGGGATTAGTGACAGAATAGTCAGCATAATAGATAGTATGTATGAGGACCACACGGGCAGTGTACAGGCTTGGGGACATAGAGACAGAGTGGGTAGGTAGTCGAAGAGGGGTTAGGCAGGGCTGCGTGTTATCACCGTTCTTGTTGGCTTATATACAGAGGAATTAGCAATTAGGTTGAGAAATTCGGGCTATGGGATAAGGGTTGGGGAGGAAAAAGTTGAGCAGTTTACTATATGCTGACGACATAGTTGTCATGAGTGAGGACAGTGAGAACTTCAGGAGATGCTACATATAGTCGCACAGTATGGGAGGGATTTTGGATGAAATTTAACAGTGAGAAAAGTCAGGTCCTGGTTATAAATGGAGAGGCAGCAGATGAGGGTAGGAGTTGGGAAATGGGAGACTGAGGACTAAGGGCGCACCGAGTCTTAAATACCTAGGTATCACGGTAGATGGGAAGGAGCAGATAGGACGAAACAGGATAAAATAGGAAAAGCAAATCAGTGGGTGGGAAGGCTTGGTAGTGTAGCAAGATGTAGGGCAAACAGGTATGAGGTAGTAAGAGGGTTGTGGAAAGGCATGGCAGTACCGAGCCTCATGTTATGGGGCAGAGTGTATGAGGTGGACGGTAGGAGAGCTGGACAAGTTAGAGGTAGTACAGAACAGGGTAGGTAGACTTGCACTAGAGGCAAACAGGTATGTAGCAGTGGAGGCAATCAGGGGAGAGGCAGGGTGGAGTACCTTTGCGGAGAGAATAGGAAAGTCAGTGCTTAATTACAAAATCAGACTTAGAAAAATGGATGAAAACAGGTGGGCTCGAAAAGTTTATGAGTGGATAGGACAGAGTAGTAAATGGGATAGATCAAGCAGACGGTGGGAGAGGAAGTGTGGGTTACAGGGTTTCACAGATAGGTTACACCAGTCTAGTGAGGGGGAGTTAAAGCGAAAGGTGAATGACCAAGTTCAGAGGCAGGGCAGGGAGATGTGGAGACAGAGGATGGAGGGTAAGAGTTCTCTGAATTGGTACAAGGGGAAGACCACACCAAAGTGTGAGGTCTTTTATGATGGTAGCTTGGGGAGTGGTTTATTATTTAAAGCAAGGACAAAATCTCTGGAGGTCAATAGTAGAACATATAGATGGGCAAACGAAGGAAGCAAGATATGTCAAATGTGTATGGGTAGACTAGATGAAACTGTAGATCACCTGGTATTAATGTGTCCAAGGTATGATGAGGAAAGAGAGCGGCTTATAGCAATAGTGGCACGGGAGGTAGGCGTGGATCAGTGGGATAGAGTGGCAGAGGGGAACATGATGGGATAATGGAATTTCTTTTAGGTTTGAGTAGGGTACAGGACACCAATAGAAGAATCATTGAAGGGGTTAAAGTATTTCTAGAAAAGGCTTGGGTAAAAAGAGCAGAGAGTTAGGGCCTAATCCTACAAGCCCTCAGGGAGCCAGCCGGAAAATAGGCTTTGAACTGCGACTGAAAACCGTGGTTTAGCTCCCCACCTAGAAAGAAGAAGAAGAACTGCATCGTCTGCAGCTCACGCCCGACCCGTACTGCCCCTGGTGCAGGAACGTCCCGGAGTCCATTGACCACTTCCTGCTGCAGTGTCCTCGCTTCCACTCCCACCGACAACTTCTACGTGGTCAACTCATCGCCCTGAACGTCACCACCTTTGACCTGCCAACCTGCTGGCCGCCGCTGCCGTCCACCCATCACGTCGCCCCACCGTCATCCGCCTCACCTGTGCCTTCCTGAGGAAGACTAATCAACTGTCCCGACTGTGATTAATTCACGGCTGTACACCAGGGCGAATATCGTCGATTTCGACATCACAGCCCTTCAACAACAACAAAAAATATCTGCTTTATCATAATGGCGTGAGTATATTGCATGGTTCACTAATACTACTGCTGCCTCGGGGAGTCCATTGATGGCGTTGATAATGGCGGCAAGAGGGAAATAAGGGAGATAATGGAGGAAGAAATAGGACGGGTGGAGGCGGCCGCTTGTTTGGGGAGGAATAATGGTGCAATATTTACCACACAGAAATATTGCATTATATTGCCCGTGTGTGTGACTTGGGTTATTACAAGTGTTCCGGGGCTAGGTAGTGATGCTATAATTCGTAATATTTGGCGGCTGGCGACATTATTGCAGCTGGCGACTAAAGTGTTATCTACGGTAAAGGTACGGCGGCGCCAAAATTCAGGCTGGCCCCAAAGTTGTGGATTTATTACACTGGCCATAGTCGGCGTCCAGTCAGTTCGAAACCAAAGTTGTTTCGTACACCAGTAGATTCGTACACCTATAAGTTGTTTGTACACCAAAAAGTCTTTTCGTACACCAAAAAGTTGTTTCGTACACCAAAAAGTCGTTTCGTACACCAGCAATTCGTATACCAAAAAAGTTGTTTCGTACACCAAAAAGTGTTTCGTATACCAATAGATTCGTACACCAAAAAGTGTTTCGTACACCAGTAGATTCGTACACCAAAAAGTGTTTCGTACACCAGTAGATTCGTACACCAAAAAATGTTTCGTACACCAATAGATTCTTACACCATAAAGTGTTTCGTACACAGTAGATTCGTACACCAAAAAGTTTGTTTCGTATACCAAAAAGTTGTTTCGTACACCAAAAAGTCGTTTCGTACACCAGTAGATTCGTATACCAAAACGTAGTTTCGTACACCAATAGATTCGTATACCAAAAAGTTGTTTCGTAGTCTATATGAAACCATAGTCGTTTCGTACACTCAGCTCAGAGGTTTGAACTTGACTACTAGAGTTACGAAACGACACCAGGTATGTACGAAAATACTCAAAATCAGTGTACGAAACAACTCGCAAAACCTGGGTACGAAACCACTTGTGTACGAAACTCCCTGTCACCCCATAGTCGCAGCGGCCTAAGCTGGCGGTGGGTGGCAGCGCCTGGGGCCTCAGCGGTGCAACAGTTACCTTACCGTTGTACCAAGACGTGGAGATCTCTCTTGGCCAAAATGGACGAGGACTGCGCGGTCATTTTCTGAGACACTGACAATGTTTTCCTGGCCAAAAAATTGTTGCTTTTTCAGATGGAGATATTTGTATTTTTTCGGAAACCTGTTAAAAAGTTTTCTATATTATTATTTACATCCGCCAATCCTGTGGTCGCCGTGTCCACTGATAACAATGGGGTCTCCATCAGACAAAACACTAAAGCTGTCCAGGAATAATAGTCAGTGTCTCAGAAACCGGGGAAGTGACGGAAGGGTACCCAAACAAGTGTGCCCCGCCCCGCCCCGCATTGCCCAGCCACCGAGTGGTCCGCCCGCCCCGAGGATTAGTACCCAAATCTCACCTCCTAACGGATGGGCTCTGGGATATACATAATGGACGAGAACTGCGCGTCCGCTACCTCCGTAACCACTTATGTTTTCTATATTCTTATAGCCTCTTTTTAAAGCTCCCTAATGACTCCGCACTAACTACCCCATGACTGAGTCCATTCCAATCATTGTTGTTTCCAATCATGAGTTTTGATGTTTTGAATTAATCTGTTAAACGTTTCTGTCGCAAATTATTATTTTTTTTTCCTGCCAAAAATAAAAATAAAATACAAATAATTAATTGAACCTAACCGAACCTTGACCTAAAAAAAAAAAAAAAAAAAAAAAATTGCGACAGAAACGGTTAACATATTTATTCAAAACTCAACAGAAAAAAAATAGTTTTGTCCACCAAAGGAAATTCGGTGTTCATCTGGAATAATACCATAATGTGATCTAATCCCGGGACAAATCCCTATTTACAGCCTGCCATGTAAGTGATGGAAATATAGGAATAAACCTAAAGTGGCATAACAACCTACTGGCCTGGCTGGACCCCCCCCCCTCCGTTACCCCATCTATAGCGTAAGTCAAGGCTGTTTCTAAACTAATCCTAACCTGGCGTATTAACCTCCTAGCCTTGGAATGAATCCTAAACCTAAATGTTAGCCTAACCCAAACCTCCACGTGCACTTATTCTTTTTGTTCTTGTGTTGTGGCGAGGTGCAGGCCTTGGTCCTGGCCGTGTGAGGACGGGGCTGTGTTGTCCATGAGGAATGATGAGGGAGCCAGGGAGGAGGAGGGAGAGGAGGCCTTGCCAAGTGTGGTGTGAGTGAGGCAGGAAGCAGGGTGTGGGCCCCGCAGGCAGAAGCAGAGTGTCAGGGCAGCGCGTGGCTCTCTGTGTCCTGACTGTCACCACTGTTGCAGGTGCTGAGGTCACATTCCAAGCCGGCTGCTCCGCCCGGCACTGACCCGGCTCGCTCCGGCATCCCCGAGGGTTCCCGCAGGACCGGCCGTCGCGTGTACTGAAGGGAGTCTTGCTGCGGTGGAGGCCGTGGGGCCGGGCAGCAGCATGAGTGGCCGGGAGCAGCAGGATCAGTCTGCCTCAGGTGTGGGGAGGCACAGAGGTGATGGCAAGAATCACCTGGAGGCAGGCAGCTCAGGCCACAAGGCACACAGTGAGCTGGAGTGCCAGCAGTGTGACAAAACATTCAAATACAAGTGTCACCTTGAGAGACATTCCTTGACACACAGTGGTGTTAAGAATTATGAATGTTTAGAGTGTGTGAAAAGATTTACTGAAAAGAGGCACCTCACCACACACACCCTGACACACAGTGGTGTTAAGAATTATGAATGTTTAGAGTGTGGGAAAATTTTCACTCAAAAGAGTTCCCTAACCACACACACCCTGACACACACTGGTGTTAAGAATTATGAATGTTTAGAGTGTGGGAAAAGATTTACTACAAAGAGTGAGCTCACCAAACACACCCTGACACACAGTGGTGTTAAGAATCATGCATGTTTAGAGTGTGGGAAAAGATTTACTACAATGGGTTCCCTCACCACACACACCCTGACACACAGTGGTGTTAAGAATTATGAATGTTTAGAGTGTGGGAAAAGATTTACTACTAAGAGTAACCTCACCACACACACCCTGACACACAGTGGTGTTAAGAATCATGAATGCCTGGAGTGTGGGAAAAGGTTTTATACCCGTTCACAACTCAACAAACACACCTTTAGACACACTGGCTTGCGGGAGTTCAAGTGTGATATTTGTAAGCAAGTGTTTAAGACAAAAGCCTGAGATTGCCAGGCACGTGAAGATCCACTTTTGAGGTGGTGTGTTGTGTGGACAAGTGTGGTTGTACCCATGCCTGTGGGAGTGTGTCCTGTGTGGCAATGGGCTGATTTTGTAAACAATGACTAGGGAGAGTCTAATGTTGATTTATGATCTTATAATGTTGGTGTTCTGTTGATCCACGGCTAAGACCACTCTGTGCCTGGGTTGGCAGCCTGAAGCAGGGAGATATTTTGTTGGGGAGGCGAGAGCGGCGGAGGCATTTGTCCCCGCGCCCTGCTGCCCAGAACAACAACACACCATTCCATATATCACCTATTATCTTCATTTATTCACTGTTTTCCCCACACTTTCCCTGATCTTCCTAGCTCTCCCCACTATCGGGAGTCAAGATTCACACCCTAGCACGCCTCCCGGGAAAGGGTCCACACAAAAGACAGACGTTGCCATGGAAAAGGCAGCCAATACATGCCTTGAAACCCATGACTCCATCCAGCCTCCTTTTAAAGCTCCCTAATGACTCCGCAGTAACTACCTGTCTACCGAGTCCATGCCAATCATTCACCACCCTATTTGTGAACCAGTTTTTCCCTATTTCTTTTTTACCTCTAGGCTTTTGCAGCTTGAATCCGTGACTTCTTGTTCTACCCTGGTTAAAGACGTGAAATAAAATATAGTATATAGGAAAAACAAATAGAATAAGTAAGAAAAAAACCGTACATTGTATACAAACTTTATACAAAAAAAAATTTCAGCAATAATTACACTAAAGATCAAAATTAGTTTGTATGTTGAGATTGTAAACTTTGGAGAGTTATGTGAGGGTGTTACATTGACTCCTGGGTTAGGGCTGAGGAGGAATCTCTCCTTATAATTTCAGTACAATGTCGTATGTACTATGTATGTAACTTCTGAAAATGTAGTTATAGTTGTGACTATAAATTGCCCCCAAAACAAAACAAGAGTATTTCTCAAGGCCCGTCCACACCAGGGCCCGTATTTATAATAGCTTATGGGTTTCCCATAAGCAGACAAAATGGCAAAGTTCGCCATAAATCACCGAAAATTCCATAAGTGCTCGTGTTTTCCTATAAAGTTGCCCATAAGCGCTAGGGGATGTCCGGAGGTCCCATAAGGATCCTTATGTTGACATAAGCCGTCAACATGGCAGCAAAACAACTCTTCCGCCAGCTCCAACTCGGGCATTTTCGTGCCAGAAGAGACGTTCTCGGCTAATTGAATGACGAAGAACTTGTCAAGAGGTATCGGCTGAACCATGAGGGAATTATGTATCTCACTCTCGTAAATGCATTCCTCCAGAGTAAATAAAAAAGGAACCATACACTGACAGCGGGAATGAAAATTATAATAACATTATGATTGTTTCCTCGCCACTGGCAAGATGCAGCAGGCACTGAGCAGTGCAGCTGCTGCAGTGATGACCATGGAGCAGCTGGAGTGGACAGAGAAAAGGCTTGCTTAAGTCCGTCCATAGTAATACTCTCGTGTACCCAAATTCTGTGCGAGACAACAATCGAGAATTCTCGCCAACGGAAATTTTCGACGACAGTTCCACTTCTACATAGATGAAAAGGATGAATAAAGGGTTTTCATTGTTTATTTGACAACATTTTTCGAAGGCATTATTATTTTCTATTTAGTATTGATGTTTATAATAAATTTAGCTCTTGTTTTGGCCGAAATTAAAGTAAAGATTTGTTTTACCTACGCAGTCATATCTACCTTCTGGAGGGCTATCATTTCAGCTTCAGCACATAGTGGAGATACTACTTCCGGAAAAACAAAAATGTAATACTTGGAAACAAGGTTAATTTAATCCTTTACTTCGGTAAACCTGCACAGCAACAACTCCAACCCTTGCTACTTAAAATCTTTCCCTCAACCCAGCAACCTCGGGGAGCTGGGCGACAACCCAGCAACCTCGGGGAGCTGGGCGACAACCCAGCCCCGGGGGGAAACACTCGGGGAGCTGGACGACAACCCAGCAACCTCGGGGAGCTGGGCGACAACCCAGCAACCTCGGGGAGCTGGGATGACAACCCAGCAACCTCGGGAGCTGGACGACAACCCAGCAACCTGGGGAGCTGGGCGACAACCCAGCAACCTCGGGGAGCTGGACGACAACCCAGCAACCTCGGGGAGCTGGACGACAACCCAGCAACCTCGGGGGGCTGGACGACAACCAGCAACCTCGGGGAGCTGGACGACAACCCAGCAACCTCGGGGGGCTGGGCGACAACCCAGCAACCTCGGGGAGCTGGACGACAACCCAGCAACCTCGGGGAGCTGGCGACAACCCAGCAACCTCGGGGAGCTGGGCGACAACCCAGCAAAACCTCGGGGAGCTGGACGACAACCCAGCAACCTCGGGGAGCTGGGGCGACAACCCAGCAACCTCGGGGAGCTGGCGACAACCCAGCAACCTCGGGGAGCTGGACGACAACCCAGCAACCTCGGGGAGCTGGACGACAACCCAGCAACCTCGGGGAGCTGGGACGAAACCCAGCAACCTCGGGGAGCTGGACGACAACCCCGCAACCTCGGGGAGCTGGGCGAAAAACCCAGCAACCTCGGGGAGCTGGACGACAACCCAGCAACCTCGGGGAGCTGGGCGACAACCCAGCAACCTCGGGGAGCTGGACGACAACCCAGCAACCTCGGGGAGCTGGGCGACAACCCAGCAACCTCGGGGAGCTGGACGACAACCCAGCAACCTCGGGGAGCTGGGCGACAACCCCGCAACCTCGGGGAGCTGGGCGACAACCCAGCAACCTCGGGGAGCTGGGCGACAACCCAGCAACCTCGGGAGCTGGGCGACAACCCAGCAACCTCGGGGAGCTGGGCGACAACCCAGCAACCTCGGGGAGCTGGGCGACAACCCAGCAACCTCGGGGAGCTGGGCGACAACCCAGCAACCTCGGGGAGCTGGGCGACAACCCAGCAACCTCGGGGAGCTGGGCGACAACCCAGCAACCTCGGGGAGCTGGACGACAACCCAGCAACCTCGGGGGGCTGGACGACACCCAGCAACCTCGGGGAGCTGGACGACAACCCAGCAACCTCGGGGAGCTGGACGACAACCCAGCAACCTCGGGGAGCTGGACGACAACCCAGCACCTCGGGGAGCTGGACGACAACCCAGCAACCTCGGGGAGCTGGACGACAACCCAGCAACCTCGGGGAGCTGGGCGACAACCGGGGTTTGGGGGGCGGACACAACGACACTCATTTAGTTAGCCTCAAAAATGTGGGTAACTTTCCAGAGAACCCGACTCCTTTGGGGACGAACTATTTCTGGTGA
>JACEEZ010016720.1:0-27500 GCA_016584305.1 Chionoecetes opilio
GGGTATACCGACCTCAAAAAAAAGTTTGAGTAAAAATATCACCATAATCATTAAGTTGTATTACGAGTAATAAGACGTTTAATCCTGTCCAAACCTACGGGGCGGAGAGGTGCGGCTCAGCCGCCACTCCAAAGTTTGAGTAAAAAATCACGTTACCCCTCACCTGTGCCTTCCTAAGAGACAGTCAGCTCCCACGTCTGTGATAGCACCATAGGATATCACCAGGGATAATAGGACTCCTCAAGGGGTTCTCGTTCCCCTACTAAATATTACCAAAGACATCTCCCTTGGTGTTGATAATTATATCCACCTCACGGGCTTCATGCTGCTGCTGCTGCTGCTGCCGAAGGCCGCGCTGCCAGACGTGGATGAGTCCCTTGCTTGTATTTCATCTCCTTACTCATACATATGAATAATATCCATCCAAATGCAATCATATGTCTACATTCACCTATAAAAAGGATATTTCATAGCATACCAAGCAATAATGAGCATGCCCATGGAGACTTCCGACCTCTGCTAATACCGGTCTTGAGCAGTCGTTGGCCAGTGTGCACGTTAACGACGAAACCGACGACTTTTCCGCGCTGTGGGTTCCGTCGTTGGACTAACGACCAAAAAAAGGTCTTTAAGTGTTTTGTGGCTTCTGGCCCAGAAGGCGGCGAGAGGCAGTCTGGCATGCCATTCTTGCCCGGAAATATGTCTCGCTGACTTGTGATTGGTCGAGAAGTTTTAAAAACTGTTTGTCATTGGCTGGTGACTGATGACGCGCTTGATGACGTCATTACTCGCCTTAGCCAGTCAGCGCCTTCCGACGCGTTAGCGACCGAAAAGGGAGATTTTGTAGCTTTCGTCGTTAGGAAAAGAAGTTCGGAGAGATGGTCGTTGCTGGCGCAACTACCTTTCTTGTTGGGTTCCTGCCAAGAACCTGGGTTCGAAACAACTTGCATACGAAACTCCCTGTAACCGAAAACCCACACATCAGATCTATATGAATTAATTTTTCTAAAATTTAAGTATTCACTTTCTACTGTTGTTTAAGTGTACAACGAACTATAGTTGATTTTTAATGGTTTGATTTGTAAAGGTTTATTGTACAATTAAACATACAGGACATATATATACAATACAAGCATGTACAGAAATACACATACAGCAGCAAAAAGTACAAAGCGGGCATCAGTCTGCCGGTGAGGAGAGTATCCCGTCAGGCTACGGGAGGGCGCGTGGAGGCGTGGTGATGGTGAGTCACCTGCGTCACTGGTCAGCGCTCGGGGGCGGCGGGGTGTGGGTACGTGATGTGTCAGCGGGGAGGGGGCGTTGTTCGCAGCACCCTCAACATCACGTCTCTCGGGGTGTAGCGGACCATGAGGGCGGCCCTGCCTTCACGCCCACTCAGCAGCCTCCCACCTGCAGGCTGGGCGGCGGGGGCCGGGCCGGGCCTCAGGGGGGCGGTGGCGGGGCAGGACAGGAGGTAGTGCACCAGTGGGCGACGGGTGTGCTTCTCGCAGTTATCGCACTCTTGCCCCTCGAAATTCTCCTGCAGCTCCTCCTTGGTGCAGTAGCCCAGACGCACACGCTGCAGTAGTGCGTCATCTGCCTTGGGTTGTTGTTGGGTGGCGTCCAGTGGGTGGTAGTCAGTGGCTGCAGCGTACCAGGCCGCCTGCCTTTTCCCTTTGGTCTCCACTCTCGGGTGTCTGAGCGCGGTGTGCTGCGGCCCGCCTCGCCTGCGCCTTGAGCTGCTGTAAGCTGGGAGGCACGTGCATGGTGACGCTGGGGCCGCTGGCGGCTCGCTTGGCGGCCACGTCCGCCGCCTCGTTACCTCGGACCCCTACGTGGCTAGGGATCCAGTTGAGCCTGACACGCCTTCCCTGCGCGCCAAGGCTCTGTAGGCTGCCCAGGATGGTGGTGATGAGCCTAACGTTGTCCTTGGGATGCGGCTGTTGGAGGGCCTGCAGCCCCGTCCAGGAGTCGGTGTGTATTACCACGGTTGCCTCCCGGCGGTGCAGGGCATGTTCGAGGGCGTGCTGGATGGCCACCAGCTCACTCTGGAGGGTGGAGCAGTTGTCAGACGTCCGCCAAGACATCTCTGTCCCACCCGTGACGAACACGGCGCATGTTCTGCCACTATCCGGGTCGACCGAGCCGTCAGTGAAGTATACGCGGCTGTCCGCTCGGCGACCTGGGCCATGGCCATAAAGCGCGTGCTGCCGCAGCCCCCGGGGGGTGCACATGGCTTTGCACGCAGGCAACAGCGTGGCGGTGAACTCTGCGGCGGGAGGCCCCACGGGGGCGGGGCATAGTAGGTGGGGGCGGGGACATCGGCCTCCCGCCACGGTCGGTGATCCCCGCGTGAATGAGGCTGTGGGTGGCTAGCGAGGTGTTAATGAGCCACGTGTTGCCGCGCAGGCATCTCGATGCCCTGCGTCATGGCCAGCCGGAGTCTCCTCTGCGCCACGCCCTCCAGGGTCGCGGCGGAAAGACTCTGGCCACGCGAAGGCCGATGCACTGCACCCTGGTGGCGAGGGGCACCAATCTGGTCTCGCTCTGCATTACGCAGGCGCTGGACCATCTCGGAGCCCCCAGCATGGTCCTCATGGCGTTGTTTCTGGGCACCTCGAGCGCTCCTGCTGACTGGGGGAGAGCGCGATGGTACGGGGCGCAATAATCCACCAGGGAGCGCACCGCCTGCACGTAGTACAGGCGGAGGACAGAGAAGGTGGCCCCCGGCGTTAAGCCGCGTCATGGCCCTCATCACGTTCAGCCTGGCCTGTGTCCTTTCCCTCAGGTAGTCAAGCTGCGCCGTGAACGACAGCCGCCTGTGAGCCACACCCCAAGGTACAGGTTAGGAGTCCGTCCAGGCCAGGCCGATGCCCTGGACGCGCAGCTGACAGGCTGGGTAGCTCCCTTGATAGTCATGGCCCGGGACTTCTGCGCCGAGATCTTGGGCCCAGCTCCTCGCACTTGGCGGTGATGAGGTCGAGAGCGCGCTGCGTCTTGCAAAGCCTGTCACCCCGCCCGGTGACAACGAGGGCCAGGTCGTCGGCGTAGCTGAGCAGGACGGTGCCAGCCTGGAAGGGCAGGGCGACCAGCTCCCCCATCAGCAGGTTTGAACAGGAACGGGCTGAGGATGCCGCCCTGGGGCGTCCCGTTCCCCAGTTCCTTGTAGCGGGATTTGTGGCCCTGGAACTTGGACTCTGGCCCGACGGTGCTGGAGGTAGGTCCTCGGAGCCAGGCGAGCAGTCTTCCCGGATCCCCTTTCCCTCGCGAGGGTGGCGAGAATAGCGTGAGGACTGGCCAGCTCAAACGCTTTCTCAAGGTCGAGGAAGACTGTGACTGTGGAGCATTTGTTGGCTGAGTCAGCAGGGTGAGGAGGCTGTCAGCTGTGCCCCCCGCCGCGGGTGAAGCCAAACACGTGAGGGTGGAGGGCTCCCACGCGCCACTGCAGTCGCGAGGAGCACCATTCTCTCGCTTGTTTTAGCCGTGCAGCTGATGAGGGAGATAGGCCTGAGTTTGGTGGGCTCCCTGGGCTTGGGGGGTGGGCTGAAATATCGGCCTCCTTCCACGTTGGTGGCAGGTGGCCTGCCAGCCAAGACGCGTTGAGCGTGGCGGCAGCGCGGGCGTCCCCGGCAGGCCCGGCCTGAGCCAGCATGGAGTATGTCACGCCGTCCGCCCCTGCAGCTGTGTCGCGCCCTTTTTCCTCGCCGACGACAGTTCCTGGCGAGTGAAGAGGTGGTTCCGCCACGTCAGGTTCCCCCCCGCGCCCCCCTGACAGCCTCGCGCGGTGTTGTCGAAGCGGGTTGCTGGAGGTGGCGTGTCCCGAGGAGGAAGGTGGGCGCTGGAGCCTCTCGCGGTGAACACGCCGATGAGCCCTCTCCCGCCTCTCGGTGGGGTGTGGGTGGGCGGCTGGTCGGGGCGGGGCGGCACCGGAAGCCGTCCTGACATTTCCTCCACAGCTGGCCGAGGGAGGTGTGCTGGTTGAAAGGGCGCACCACTCCAACCATTTGGCCTTCCTGGCCCCCCTGAGACACCTGTCGAGCGCGAGACACCACATCCTGCAACAGCGCAGGTTGGTGGGGTTGGGCTGTCGTTTGTACAGCTTTCTGTGGCAGGTTGACTCGGTGGTTGTGCCCCCGGGACGTCCTCGTTGTAGAACCCACCAGTCGGGGCGGTGGCGGGCGGCCCGGGGAGAGCACTTAGGAATGGCTGCGTCGGCTGCCCTCTGAAGGGCTGCCGTGAGGTCCCCTCCTGTTGGTGAAGGTCGCCGGGTGGCTCATAAGTGATCCACCACTCGTCAAGGGAAGCTTGAAACTTTCCCACGCCCGCCCTCTTGATGTTCCATCGCGGCGGAGGGCCCGTGGCGGGATCGGCGGCGCCGCTGTGAGGGTTTTGAGGGTGGGTAGGGGTCATGGGAGCGTGGGGTGCCCCCGCCACGATGCGCCGACCGTCAGGTCACCCGAAAACCAAGGTGAGGTCCAGTCGCCCCTCCGGACATGGGTGGGCTCCCCGGTGTTGAGGAGATGGATGTGAGGGAAACCTTTCCCCGAGCAACACTGCTAGGTAACGACCCGTCAGGTTGGTTGCCGACACTGACTGCAAAGGGTGGGGTGATGGGCGTTAAAATCGCCCGCCACGAGGAGGCTGGTTGTGCGATGCCATGGGTGAGCAGCTCCCCTGCCTCCGTGGTGTTTTGCTGGCTCCTGTACAGGTTGTACACAGTGAGCTCGAGTCCTCCCACGTGCAGCTCCACCGCCAAGGCCCCCACGCCATCAACACAATGCCCGGGTCGGTGATTCTGCGGTGGGGGATGGCGCCCTCACCAGCGTCACGCAGCCACGGGTGCCCTCAGTGGGCAGGGAGTGAGTGGAGACTGTAGCCAGCAATGCGCCACTTGAAGTCAGCAGGCGTGAGCGTCTCCTGTAGGAGAACCACGTCAAGGTCCTCCTCGAAGATGGCCTGCAGCAACCTGATGTTTCTTGGGGCGGAGGCCCTGGGCATTCCACTGCAGCACTTTAGCCTGGGGGCGGCAGCCGGCGCCGCCGCATGGGGGGTGTCGTTTTCAGCGTGGTCCCCCGTGGACGAAGGTTGGCTTTCTGGGGGGAGGGAATGCTGGCCTGGATCCCTCTGTGGTGGTCGTGACTGACGGCCGCCGACATTGATGGCTGATTCAATCTCCTCGAGGAGGAGCACGTCAACTTCCTCCTCGGTGGCCGGGGCGAGCTCCGTGCGGCGGAGGAGCCTCCTCATAACGTGCATCATGCGGAAAGATGATGCAATCAGCAATTGCACGTGTCCCTCGCTGACTGGGGACGTTGTCGTAGCGGTGGCATGAGGCAGTGCGACGTCCCTCGGCTCTCGCTGTCGCTGTCGCTGGCACTTTAGGCATGCAGGTGCAGGTAGCTGGCTAGGCGGGTGACCTTGAGGGCGACTCCTGTGTGGTGAGCGGGATCTGGTCCCAGTCTCCCGTTTAGGCAGTGGGGGGGAGAGAATCGCGGCGGGGGTGATGGTAGCCGCCTCCTCCACTGATACTGGCAGCTGCGCTTCACTTTCCCTTCCGTCCGACCCGCGGCCTGGGGTGGGGTCCCTGGGGATAGGGGGGAAGGCGCTTGCGGCCTTGACCCAGGCTGGCCTGGCTGGTGGAGGAGCGGGGATGAAGCCTGATGTTCCGCTGTTTTTCCTGTGGTTGCCACGTGTTTCATGATGGCGGTGTTGCGCCACCGTGGTGCTTGATTTCTGCTGCTGCAGGCGAGGCATCCTGCGAAGCCTCTAGGACACTGAGGGTTCCAGGCGTGGTGTTTTCTCCCCCAATTCGGACACTTTGCGGGGGGTAGCCTCGTTGGACTTGTGGCGGCCAATGCAATCCGTTGGATCGTTGGGTGGTTAAGGCTGCACACTCCACACCTGACGGAGTGCACGCAAACCCAACTTGCAGGTGGTTGAAAAACGCTGGCACTTGTAGCACCTCACCGGCTCGCTCCGGTAGGGCGTAAGGTGTAGGTGCCCCAGGGACGTAGGGTCAGCTTGGCAGGTGGCGGCCCCTCGTCGCCCCAACACGCACCTGTCTCGTGGCTATGTTGCCCTCCCACGCAGCCGTGTGGCGGAACACCACGTGGGGTTGTGCCTTCACCGCATCGAATGGGAAGTCAACAGGGTAGCGGGTTTCCCGCAATACCTTGGTGCCTCCTCACCCCTAGTGTCAAGGAGGAGCACCCTATTGTTTCCCCGTCCGCGAGGCGCCGCAGGAGTGCCCCAGACTCCTCGTCCTTGGGGGGGAGGATGTATTCTCGTAGAGATTGGGCCCACCTCCATCCTCAGGGTCGGGTTTCGTCCTCGAGGGCCGTGATGGCCAGGTAGGCACTGGGGGTGGAACCACCAGGCTTCCCAGCTTGAACTTGCGGCGGGCGGCGCGACCGTTGACCCACAGTGGTCCCCGTCTCTGCCCTGCGCGGCCTTCCTGCTGGTCTCGCTCCTGAAGGACATGTCGATGACGAGTGATGGTACACTCTCGTCATCGTCTTTGTGGGCCTCGTTTGGCGCTGGCAAGCTCGCGCTCGGGGACTACGGGCGGCCCCCTTTAGGTGTCGAGTGTGTGGGAGGAGGACGACGAGGAAGCGGAGCTCCGAAGTCCGCTTCCCACCCCAGGCGGGGGAGAGCATCGCAGGTGCAGCACTGCGTGTGATCATTTTTATTTCGACGCGTGTTCACACCCCACACTAATACTAGTCTGTCTCAAGTCCGGGTGTCGACACAGGCGCGGTCACTCGATGCGGCGAGGACATTGGTCGGGATAGGTCACGTGGCGTTTACAGCGGGGCTCACGGAGCGACCCCGTCTGACCTCGCCGGCGACTCACTTGCGACTGATCGAACGGATTTTTTATGTTTTTTTATTTGTAAAGGTTTATTTTACAAAATAAGCATACAGGACACACACACACAATACAAGTATGTACAGAAATGCATATGCAGGAGCAAAAAAAGTACAAAGCGGGCATCAAACCCGCCAGTGAGGAGGGTATCCCGTCAGGCTACGGGAGGGTCGCGTGGAGACGTGGTGACGGTGAGCACCACGTCACCTTTTGGGCACCCTGCCGGGCGCGACAGGGTGTGGGTACGGGGATGTATCAGCGGGGGGGGGGCGCTGCTCGCAGCACCCCCAACATCACGTCTCTCGGGGTGTGGCGGACCATGGGGGGCGGCCCTGCCTTCACGCCCACTCAGCAGCCCCCCAAACCCGCAGGCTGGGCGGCGGGGGCCCGGGCCCGGGCCTCAGGGGGGGGGTGGCGGGGCAGGACAGGAGGGAGTGCACCAGTGGGCGACGGGTGTGCATCTCGCAGTGGTCGCACACTTGCCCCTCGAAGTCCTCCTGTAGCTCCTCTCTGGTGCAGTAGCCCAAGACGCACACGTTGCAGTAGTGCGCCATCTGCCCTGGGTTGTTGCTGGGTGGGGTCCAGTGGGTGGTAGTCGGTGGTGCAGCGTACCAGGCGCCTGCCTCTTCCTGGCCTCCAGCTCTCGGTGTGTCTGTGTGAGCGCAGTGCGCTGCGGCCCGTCTCGCCCGCGCCTTGAGCTGCTGTAGGCTGGGAGGCACGTGCATGGTGACGCTGGGCCGCTGGCGGCTCGCTTGGCGGCCGCGTCCGCCGCCTCGTTACCTCGGACCCCTAGTGGCTGGGGATCCAGTTGAGCCTGACACGCCTTCCCTGCGCGGGCAAGGCTCTGTAGGCTGCCTAGGATGGTGGGGGGATGAGCCTCACGTTGTCCTTGGGATGCGGCTGTTGGAGGGCCTGCAGCCCGTCCAGGAGTCGGTGTGTATTACCACAGTTTTCCTCCCCGGGGGTGCAGGGCATGTTCGAGGGCGTGCTGGATGGCCACCAGCTCAGTCTGGAGTGTGGAGCAGTTGTTAGACGTCCGCCAAACAGCTCTGTCCAACCGTGGTGACGAAACGCCGGCACCTGTTCTGCACTATCCGGGTCGACCGAGCCGTCAGTGAAGTATACACGGCTGTCCCGCTCGGCGACCTGGGCCATGGCCATCAGCGCGTGCTGCCGCAGGGTCCCGGGTGGTGCACATGGCTTTACAGGCAGGCAAATGCGTGGGCGGTGAACTCTGCGGCGGGGGGCCCCCACGGGGGCGGAGCATTGTAGGTGGGGGCGGGGACATCGGCCTCCCGCCCACGGTCCGGTGATCCCCGCGTGAATGAGGTGTGGGTGGCTAGCGAGGTGGTTGATGAGCCACGTGTTGCCGCGCAGGCACTCGATGCCCTGCGTCATGGCCAGCCGGAGTCTCCTCTGCGCCACGCCCCCACGTCGCGGCCCGGGAAAACTCTGGCCACGCGACAGGCCATGATGCACCCGCACCCTGGTGGCGAGGGGCACCAAGCTGGTCTCGCTCTGCATTACGCAGGCGCTGGGCCTCTCGGAGCCCCCAGCATGGTCCTCATGGCGTTGTTCTGGGGGGCACCTGAGCCGCTCCTGCTGATTGGGGGAGAGCGCGATGATGACAGGGGCGCAATAATCCACCAGGGAGCGCACAGCCTGCACATAGTACAGGCGGAGGACAGAGAAGGTGGCGCCGGCGTTAAGCCGCGTCATGGCCCGCATCACGTTCAGCCTGGCCTGCGTCCTTTCCCTCAGGTAGTCAAGCTGCGCCGTGAACGACAGCCGCCTGTCGAGCCACACCCCGAGGTACAGGTAGGAGTCCGTCCAGGCCAGGCCGATGCCCTGGACGCGCAGCTGACAGACTGGGTTGGCTGCCTTGATGGTCATGGCCCGGGACTTCTGCGCCGAGATCTTGAGGCCCAGCTCCTCGCACTTGGCGGTGATGAGGTCGAGAGCGCGCTGCGTCTTGCAAAGCCTGTCACCCCGCCCGGTGACAACGAGGGCCAGGTCGTCGGCGTAGCTGAGCAGGACGGTGCCAGCCTGGAAGGGCAGGGCGACTAGCTCTTCCATCAGCAGGTTGAACAGGAACGGGCTGAGGATGCCGCCCTGGGGCGTCCCGTTCTCCAGTTCCTTGTAGCGTGATTTGAGGCCTGGAACTTGACTCTGGCCGACGGTGCTGGAGGTAGTCCTCGAGCCAGGCGAGCAGTCTTCCCCGGATCCCCTTCCTCGCGAGGGTGGCGAGAATAGCGTGAGGACTGGCCAGCTCGAACGCTTTCTCAAGGTCGAGGAAGACTGTGACTGTGGGGCAGTTGTTGGCCTGAGTCAGCAGGGTGAGGAGGCTGTCAGCTGTGCCCACGCCGCGGGTGAAGCCAAACACGTGAGGGTGGAGGGCTCCCACGCGCCACTGCAGTCGCGAGAGCACCATTCTCTCGGCTGTTTTAGCCGTGCAGCTGATGAGGGAGATAGGCCTGAGCTTGGTGGGCTCCCTGGGCTTGGGGATGGGCTGAATATCGGCCTCCTTCCACGCTGGTGGCAGGTGGCCTGCCAGCCAAGACGCGTTGAGCGTGGCGAGCAGCGCGGCGTCCCCGGCAGGCCCGGCATGAGCGAGCATGGAGTATGTCACGCCGTCCGTCCTTTTTGTTATGGAAAATTGGTCGAATAATATATAATTTTTATCTTTGTTATAAGAATAAATTATAATTACATATGTCTATATTTACAAAATATATCATCATACTTTTATAATTTGTATACATCATTGTTTATAAATAGATTTTGCTATTAACCTTCTATAAATGATTTTTGATTCAATAATAAAAGATGATATATAGTTTGGTTCCATGATGATAATTGTGCGCGAGAGCAGTCCGCCCTCCCATGGCGGGCGTGGCGTCACAGAAAACGCGCTTCAGAGTTTGGAGCCCAGACTAATCTAGTCTCCTCCTCATTAACCTATTATTCCTTCAGACTTATTTTCATGCTCACTGCTCTTCTGAACTTGCTATTGCATGCCACCCTCCTCCGCGGCCTCGCTGCACAAGACTTTCTACTCATTCTCATTCCTATTATGTTCATCTTCCTAATGCAAGAGTTAATCAGTATCTTTACTCTTTCGTCCCTTTCACTGGTAAACTCTGGAACTCTCTTCCTGTTTCTATTTTTTCACCTTCCTACGACTTCAATCTTTTCAAGAGAGGAGTGATAAGACACCTCCCGAACTAATTGGCCCACCCCCCTTTTTTATTATCTTAGGCCCTGTTGAACTGTTCACACTAGTGGTTTGAACCGCGCGGTTCATCCGCGGCGGTTCAATTACAATGTAAGTCAATGGAAGCGTTCACACACAACCGCGCAATTTTTTCCTTCCGCGCGGGTCGAGGTCTACTTCCATCCGCGCGGAAAACGCACGGGTCGATTTACAGCATTTGAATGGGAGCGTACACACTTAGCGGTTTTGAAGGCCAAATTACGCTTCCATTGGCTAGTTTGGTGTAATTAGTAGCCCGTGATCCTAGCCAATCAGAAGAGCGATGGTCCGTTTAAAACATTACATATTTTTTTTAATTTAAAATGGAATTTATTCTAATCATCCAAATATATTCTTGAATTTTGTAACAAATTTTCTGAAATTGTGTATTAATCTTTTTTTTCTTCCCATACATGAGGGATTCGGCTATAAATGAGCGAAGGTTTGCGCTAGGGTTCGGCGCTTCTGAAAGGGTTAGGAGCCACTGCCCTATAAAGCAGACGGCTCCCGCCGGGGAAACCGCCTCTTGTGAAAAGATTCCGCGGTTTGAACCGCGCGTTTTCCGCGCGGTTAAAAACCGCTAGTGTGAACAGGGCCTTACTGTCTTCTTTTACTGGCAACTAAGCGGTCTTTTAATTGTTACCTCTTTTTTGGCCTTGGCCAGTCCTTTGTGATGTAAACAAATAATTTGCAATAGGCACACCTCAGACAAGTGCATAACTAGCAGTGCATTACGGTTTATGGAACTGTCGCCGATTAGAACTCTCGCCGAAACCCCAACCCAGAACTCTCGCCGACATTGGAACACTCGCCGAACTGAAACTTTTCGGCAACAGTTCAATTTGTAATATATGAAAAGGAAGCTAACCTAACCTAACCACATAACCTAGCCTAACTATTCAGGCTATTGTTGATATTTAATCCCTGAATGCAGAAACAAGTGTTATATGAGAACACTCGCCGACTAGAAAAATCGGAACACTCGGCGACGTCGGCGAGTGTTCCTATTGGCGACAGTTCCAGGTACCTGGTTGGTTGGGGTGCAGTCAGTTCGTACACAAGTTATTCATACACCAGTATAGATTCGTACACCTAAAAGTTGTTTCGTAGCTAGTCTATATAAAACCATAGTCGCTTCGTACACTCAGCTCAGAGATGAACTTGATTACTAGAGTTACGAAACTATACCAGGTATGTACGAAAAAAAATCAAAATCAGTG
This sequence comes from Chionoecetes opilio, assembly GCA_016584305.1. Taxonomy (NCBI): domain Eukaryota; kingdom Metazoa; phylum Arthropoda; class Malacostraca; order Decapoda; family Majidae; genus Chionoecetes; species Chionoecetes opilio. Next base: position 11,342 of record JACEEZ010016720.1, read on the forward strand.
TACGAAGCAACTAACAAAACCTGTGTACGAAAACAACTTGTGTACGAAACTCCCTGCAACCGTTTGTTGATGCCGCTGTGTCCTGATCAACACTATCCTGGCGGGGCGTCGGGAGTTTTGTCACGATTACAGGGAGTTTCGTACACAAGTTGTTTCGTATTCAGGTTTTGTTAAATGTTTCGTTCACTGATTTGAGTATTTTCTTACATACCTGGTGTCGTTTCGTAACTCTAGTAATCAAGTTCATCTCTGAGCTGAGTGTACGAAACGACTATGGTTTTATATTGCCTACGAAACACTTTTAGGTGTACGAATCTACTGGTGTACGAAACAACTTGTGTACGAACTAACTGCACCCCGTTGTCACGATGGGTACATGCTCACCGCCACGCCAGGACCCCGTCACAGTGTGCCGGAATTACTCTACCGTCAACAACACTATAGTCGCCACTGCACTTATGTCGAATACAGGCGAATATAAGGAATGTTAATTAGCATCACTAAAGCCTTGTATGGCCACTGAAGACAGGTACATCATATAAACTACTGTGCATGCCTCTTCAGTGGCACATACAAGGCTGTAGTGATGCTAACATTCGTAATATATAGCGCCTGGCGACATTAGTGCAGTGGCGACTAAAGTGTTATTGACGGTAAGCAATCGTTAGTGACCCAATGTTCAATGCTGACTTAGGCTACACAGTTAAACTCTCTCATTAGTGTATAATTATTTCGATGCATTAAATAAAGAATTAATTCACGGTGTACAGTGTCAGCCATTCCTCTAAGCAATCGTTAGTTATCCAAAGTTCAATGCTTATTTAAATCCTCTAATAGGGATAATTCTGATTAATTCATAGTAATTTTGATGCATTAAGTAATGAGTCATTTAACACTCAAACGTGTCGCATATAACGTACGTAACTACAGTACTAGTGCGATCAGATTATATCGAATTGGTATTAAAAAAATTTAATTTGCAATATAAAATTATGAATGATTTTTTTATAATGAATGTTTTTTGTTTTGTTTGTAAAGGTTTATTGTACAATTAAACATACAGGACATATATATATAATACAAGCAAGCATGTACAGAAATACACATACAGCAGCAAAAAAGTACAAAGCGGGCATCAGCCCGCCGGTGAGGAGAGTATCCCGTCAAGCTACGGGAGGGTCGCGTGGAGGCGTGGTGACGGTGAGTCACCTGCATCACTGGTCACCCGGCCGGGGGCGGCAGGGTATGGGTGATGTGTCAGCGGGAGGGGGTGTTGCTCGCAACACCTCTAACATCACGTCTCTCGGGGTGTGGCGGACCATGAGGGCGGCCCTGACTTCACGCCCACTCAGCAGCCCCCCACCTGCAGACTGGGCATCAGGGGGCCGGGCCGGGCCGGGCCTCAGGGGGGCGGTGGCGGGTCAGGACAGGAGGTAGTGCACCAGTGGGCGACGGGTGTGCTTCCCGCAGTGGTCGCACTCTTGCCCCTCAAAGTCCTCCTGCAGCTCCTCTCTGGTGCAGTAGCCCAGACGCACACGCTGCAGTAGTGCGTCATCTGCCCTGGGTTGTTGCTGGGTGGCGTCCAGTGGGTGGTAGTCGGTGGCCGAGGCGTACCAGGCCGCCTGACATCTTCCTGGCCTCCAGCTCTCGGTGTGTCTGGTGGGTGCGATGTGCTGCGGCCCGTCTCGCCTGCGCCTTGAGATGGTGTAAGCTGGAGGCACGTGCATGGTGACGCTGGGGCCGCTGGCGGCTCGCTTGGCGGCCACGTCCGCCGCCTCGTTACCTGGGACCCCTACGTGGCTGGGGATCCAGTTGAGCCTGACACGCCTTCCCTGCGCGAAAGGCTCTGTAGGCTGCCCAGGATGGTGGTGGTGAGCCTCACGTTGTCCTTGGGATGCGGCTGTTGGAGGGCCTGCAGCCCCGTCCAGGAGTCGGTGTGTATTACCACAGTTGCCTCCTGGCGGTGCAGGGCGTGTTCGAGGGCGTGCTGGATGGGCACCAGCTCAGTCTGGAGGGTGGAGCAGTTGTCAGACATCCGCCACGACAGCTCTGTCCCACCCGTGACGAACGCGGCACCTGTTCTGCCGCTCTCCGGGTCGACCGAGTGGTCACTGCTGTCCCGCTCGGCGACCTGGGCCATGGCCATCAGCGCGTGCTGCCGCAGCTCCCGGGTGGTGCACATGGCTTTGCAGGCAGGCAACTGCGTGGCGGTGAACTCTGCGGCGGGGGCTCCCACGGGGCGGGAGCATTGTAGGTGGGGGCGGGGACATCGGCCTCCCGCCACGGCCCGGTGATCCTCGCGTGAATGAGGCTGTGGGTGGCTAGCGAGTTGTTAATGAGCCACGTGTTGCCGCGCAGCCACTCGATGCCCTGCGTCATGACCAGCCGGAGTCTCCTCTGCGCCACGCCCTCCACGTCGCGGCGGAAGACTGGCCAATCGACAGGCCATGATGCACTGCACCCTGGTGGCGAGGGGCACCAAACTGGTCTCGCTGTGCATTACGCAGGCGCTAGACCATCTCGGAGCCCCCAGCATGGTCCTCATGGCGTTGTTCTGGAGCACCTCGAGCCGCTCCTGCTGACTGGGGGAGAGCGCGATGAGAACAGGGGCGCAGTAATCTACCAGGTAGCGCACAGCCTGCACGTAGTACAGGCGGAGGACAGAGAAGGTAGCACCGGCTTTAAGCCGCGTCATGGCCCTCATCACGTTCAGCCTGGCCTGTGTCCTTTCCCTCAGGTAGTCAAGCTGCGCCGTGAATGACAGCCGCCTGTCGAGCCACACCCCGAGGTACAGGTAGAAGTCCGTCCAGGCCAGGCCGATGCCCTGGACGCGCAGCTGACAGGCTGGGTTAGCTGCCTTGATAGTCATGGCCCGGGACTTCTGCGCCGAGATCTTGAGGCCAGCTCCTCGCACTTGGCGGTGATGAGGTCGAGAGCGCGCTGCGTCTTGCAAAGCCTGTCACCCGCCCGGTGACAACGAGGGCCAGGTCGTCGGCGTAGCTGAGCAGGACGGTGCCAGCCTGGAAGGGCAGGGCGACCAGCTCCTCCATCAGCAGGTTAAATAGGAACGGGCTGAGGATGCCGCCCTGGGGCGTCCCGTTCTCCAGTTCCTTGTAGCCGGATTTGTGGCCCTGGAACTTGACTATGGCCCGACGGTGCTGGAGGTAGTCCTCGAGCCAGGCGAGCAGTCTTCCCGGATCCCCTTCCTCGCGAGGGTGGCGAGAATAGCGTGAGGACTGGCCAGCTCGAACGCTTTCTCAAGGTCGAGGAAGGCTGTGACTGTGGGGTAGTTGTTGGCCTGAGTCAGCAGGGTGAGGAGGCTGTCAGCTGTGCCCACGCCGCGGGTGAAGCCAAACACGTGAGGTGGAGGGCTCCCACGCGCCACTGCAGTCGCGAGAGCACCATTCTCTCGGCTGTTTTAGCCGTGCAGCTGATGAGGGAGATAGGCCTGAGCTTGGTGGGCTCCCTGGGCTTGGTGATGGGCTGAATATGGGCCTCTTTCCACGCTGGGGGAGGTGACCTGCCAGCCAAGACGCGTTGAGCGTGACGAGCAACGCGGCGTCCCCGGCAGGCCGGCATGAGCGAGCATGGAGTATGTCACGCCGTCCGTCCCTGCAGCTGTGTCGCGTCCTTTTTTCCTCGCCGACGACAGTTCCGGTGAGTGAAGAGGTGGTCCGCCACGTCAGTTTCCCCCGCGCCTCCCTGACAGCCTCGTCGCGGTTTTTGTCGAAGCTGTTGCTGGAGGGGGCGGTGCGAGGAGGAAGTTGGGCACTGGAACCTCGCGCGGTGAACACGCCGATGAGCCTCTCCGCCTCTTGGTGTGGGTGTGGGTGGGCGGCCGGTCGGGGCGGGGTGGCACCGGAAGCCGTTCCTGACATTCCCCCACAGCTGGCCGAGGAAGGTGTGCTGGTTGAAGGAGGCGCACCAAATCCAACCACTTGGCCTCCCTAGCCCGCTGAGACACCTGCCGAGCGCGAGTCACCACATCCTGCACTCAGCCGCAGGTTGGTGGGGTTGGGCCGCCGTTTATACAGCTTCCTGTGCAGGTTGACTCGGTGGTTGTGCTCCCTTACGTCCTCGACATTAATTATTGCTATTAAAGAACATACATTTCGTGATTTGATTATATAGTAAAAGAAGGAAGTGTGTTTTTGTATCATGATCATTATTTTCGTGAGCTGTGTGCACCCTCCCATGGCAGGCGTGGCGTCACAGAAAACGCGCCTCACTGTTTGGAACCCAGACTGATTTAAACCCTTCTCATTATATTCATTCTTCATTTCTTTATTTATTTATCGGTAAATTTTCTGATGAAATCGAAATTCCTTTGGTAGACGAAACTATTTTTTTCTGATGAGTTTTTATGAGTTTGAATTCATCTGCTAATTGTTTCTGTCGCAAATCAATTTTTTTTTTTTTTTGCAGAGGACCAAAAAAAAAAATTTTACCTAACCAAACCTATACCTAACCTTTACTTAACCTAACCTAACCTAACCTTTACCTAACTAAAAAAAAAAAAAAAAAAAAAAAAAAAAAAAATTCTAACATAAAAAATAACAAAATTGCGACAGAAACGGTTAGCAGATTAATTCAAAACACATCAAAACTCACCAGAAAAAATAGTTTCGTCCACCAAAGTGAATTCGGTGTTCATCTGGAGTAATACCATATTTACTTATTCTTCATTTATTCATTTATTTATTCATTCAAGTATTTTCTCACATTGTTTTTTAGTATCATCAATTCATGCCATCACTAAATTGTTTATTCTCAGTTTTCTTAACCCCTTCACGCCCAGATCTTTCCATTAATATATAACATAGTCTCTTATTAGCCATGAAATTTCGATATAGTAACTGAATAAACCAAATTACTTAGTGGTGCACGAATACTAAGCCGGGCATAGCTATAAAACATTGCTTATATTCATTAAAAATCGTCTAATGGTACCCAAATTACAATGGAAATTACGTTCTGGGCCTCAAGGGCTACTCAAGTAGTAGTAGTGGTAGTAGTAGTAGTGGACTAGTACGTGGTAGTATAAAAAAAATATATAGTAAAAGAAGTAGTAGACTTGTAGTAGTAATAGTAGTTGTAGTAGAAGTAAGTAGCAATAGTTTGGATAGTTAAGGAGGAGGGTGTTAAGTACAGCTTGTTCTAATTCCTGTTTCTATTTTTCCACCTTCCTAAGACTTAACGCAGTGCATGCTATGCTGCAAGAAACAACAGAGATCAGGGAGGGAAGCCACAAAACACTTTTAGACCTTTTTTTGGTTGGAACTCCGACGTCGGTCGTAACAGGAACCCACAGTGCGGAAAAGACGTAGGTTTGGTCGTAAACGTGCATACTGGCTAGCGACTGCTCAAGACCGGTATTAGCAGAGGTCGGAAGTCTCCAGGTATGCTCATTATTGCTTGGTATGCTATGCAATATCATTTATCTAGGTGAATGTAGACATATGATTGCATTTGGATGGATATTATTCATATATATGAGTAAAGAAATGAAATACAAGCAAGGGACTCATCCACGTCTGGCAGCACGGCCTTCGGCAGCAGCAGCAGCAGCATGAAGCCCGTGAGGTGGATCTAGCAATACCAAGGGAGATGTCTTTGGTAATATTTAGTAGGGAAGCGAGAACCCCTTGAGGAATCCTATGATCCCTGGTGATGGTGCTATCACAGGGTGCTATCACAGGCGTGGGAGCTGACTGTCTTCTTCAGGAAGGCAAAAGGTGAGGCGGATAATGGCGGGTTTTTACTCAAAACTTTTGAGAATGGCGGCTGGAGCCGCCAGCTCCTCCACCACGGTAGGTTTGGGCAGGATTAAACGTCTTATTACTCGTTATTATACAACTTAGTGATTATGGTGAGATGTTATATATACGTGTCATTATCTAGATCAATATAGCACCGTGTGTCACCTTAGATAAGGGTGATTTATAGATGTTATGATGAGGTGACTGTGTTGCCATATACTCCTATGGAGAGTTTATACCTGGTCAATGTTACTTGAATGATATTAATTGATTATGATTTTTCATTTGATTACAACTTGAATTGAGAATTGAAAACTAGTCTTATGACTTCACTATGTGATTATAGTATGAACACTTCTCGCTGCGGAGAGTACTGAAATGGGGATGAATTTAAGGGGAAGGGGTAGGAGTTTAGGTTAAGGGGAAAGGGTATGAGTTAAGGGGAAGTGCTGCCACCAGCTCAAGCGAGTAGTTCTCTGGGTTACTCCCTGGGCGCGTTTGAATAATATTAACATTAGATTTATCTTGGTAGTCGTGATTGATACGTGGAATTATACCGAGTAAGGCTGACTCTTTTGGAAGTGTGGGGAATTACTGTCCTAACGCAGAATAATCACCTGGGGTTTTTATAATAAACACAAGAACTATATTTGAAAACATCATCCTATTTATTCATGCTGAAGTAGTATGTCTCTTGTTTGAGATCACAGACAAACATATAAGTTCTAATCCAACATCAGAAAACTCTCCATCCCAACACAGGAAAAACTCTAATCTGATATAAGTAAAAACTTTACAATCTGATACGGGAAGCTCTCCCCGTGTAATGAAGGTAAGCTCTGGTGAGCATACACCCTCCTCTCTGAACCTTATTGATACATTATCCTTTTCTTAGGTAACATACCGCTGAATACTTATAATTATACATGGAAGATAATAGGGGGGAATATAAGAGTAAGAGGGTTGTGTGTGTTTCACTAAAAAACCATGTATCGAGCCCTTTGCGTCAAGGCCATGATGTCAGCCTGTCGAAGAGTGGGAGAGAGACTCCCTTAATAATAATTATAAGGATGGGGCAGGCCTCCTTTACGTTAGTGAAAACTAAACATCGGTACCCATATTTGGAAATATAGATAACAATATTATAACAAGGAAAGGGGGGGGGGGGGAAATAGGAGCGAACGTCGTGCGTCTTACCTGTCGAAGAGTAGGAGTGAGACTGCCGCCTCTCGGGTAAACCAAGAGCCCGCGGGAGAAGAGGGGAATGTTTGGATACCCTGAACTTGGCCTCTACTGAAGAGCTTATAATCCCGAAATAACTAATTAAATAATGAAACTCGTGTACCTAAGAAAGGGCTGCCTATAATACAGTCCTGTTACTTTGAAATAGAAGAATTTAATATGTTTAATCCAATAACCGAGGAAAGTGTTATTCTCGTTCGCTCACGCACACGAACGCGCTTTGTTGAGAGACGAGGTAGTGAAGTCGAACCATAAATTTGGTCGACTTTTAATTTAGCAAATAACTCGACTAACACATCCATTTATGAACGTGATCTGTCACTATTGTGACTATTTTGAAGGACATTAAGAATCTAGGAGTGTTCCTTGATCTGATAGGAGGGTGAGGGGAGGATGAAAAGTTTTGAATCCATTAGTTATCACTGATCGCGAAATAAGCATCCCACGAAATGTTGACTCGCACGCGGAATGTCGGGGGGGGAAGGAGTGAGAGGAAGGAAGGAAGGAAGAAATGGCGGGTAGGAAGAAAGAAGATGACTCACCCGAGAAAACTAAAAGATTGAATTGCTTACGGGACAAAACCCGGGAATTATATGATAATAATTCTCATCCTATCTCTCCTGAATAACGGGCATTACAACTGCTGGCGGGGCAGTGAGTGACGGAGAAATTCTTGCCGCGGGGCCTCCCCATATCACAAATATTCACTATTTCAACCCACATACACACCTTCTACCCCCAAAATACTAGCAACATAGCCTCCTTACTTACATATCTTACTATCTGATACATTAAAACTCATTAAAACGCAAGCATTCCGAATAAAACGAGAATTAGTTGCAGATGACGGGGACAGAAAGCGGAGAGAGGCAGTCTGGCATGTCATTCTTGCCCGGAAAATGTCTCGCTGACTTGTGATTGGTCGAAAAGTTTTAAAAACAGTTTGTCATTGGCTGGTGACTGATGATGAGCTTGATGACGTCATTACTCGTCTTAGCCAGTCAGCGCTTTCCGACACGTTTACGACCTACCGAGGGAGGCTTTGTAGCTTCCGTCGTAAGGAAAAGAAGTATCTAGGTAGTCGGAGAGATGATCAGGGGCCTACTCGCGAGGTATTTCATATCAAAACGATGTTGGTATGAAGAAATCATTTTAGTCCAATCTTGGTGTGTCGCGAGTACGGTTGTGTACGATCTAAAGCTCGAACATGAGTTGGGAACTTGGGAGTCACCCAGCGGAAGCTTTTTGTCCGGCGCCATATGTAAACAAACCCTTTTGCCTCATCCAGCTGATAATGACTTCGCCATGGCAGCGATTTCTTTAATACCGAAACATATCGAATAACCCTGAAAACATACCGAAATATATAACAAGATACAGAAAGACGCACTTCTATGTATGTATTATGTCTCAATACCAAAATATGGTATAAAGAGTATACTGTACATATATTTCAAAAACGTATTTTGGTGTATTTCGGTATTAACCCTTAATACCGAAATACATCCAAACACATACCCAAATATACCGTATGTGGTATGTATTTCGGTGTATTTCGGTAGAGAAACTCCCATGGCAGCACACGGCATGGTAAAAATGGATGAGGACTGCGCGTTCATTTTCTGAGATACTGACTAGGTTTTCCTTGCATAAAAGTAGTACTTTTTCTGATGGAGGTATTTTAATGGGAAATATTCCGCAGAAGTTGGCGGCGCCAACCACCCGGGCAATCGCGCACCATCAAATTCAGAATCAGAATATAAAAAGAGAAAGCAGGAGATGGGGAAGTGGGGACAGGGAGAAGAATAGATGGGTGAGAGAAAGGAGGCTAGTAAGAGAAAAAGTCTCCGGGGCTTGACCCAGGTGCTGTATGTTTTTTTGTGTGTTTATGTTGTGAGTCGATCTCGACCTAACGTCACGCTTTCCCATCTCGCACGAGCAAACAGAAACCACTCTGGGGCGGCTTGGCAGGACATGGGCCTCGGAAGATGGTGCTCCGGACACACCCAGGACAACCCCGCGCCCACCCCCGCCTCCCACCCGTTCTTCGGTTTTGGTTTTGTTCTTGATTTTTCTTTCTTCACGCTTGACTTGTTTTCTTCTCTCTCGTTTTCTTTCTTCTTATCTTTTTTCTTCTTTATCTTGTTTTTGTTGTTGCTGTTGTTGTTTGTTTATTGTCTTGTTTGCTTTTTTTTTTTTTTTTTTTTTTTTTTGTCACTGCCATGTACGCGCGCACACCCTGATACTCCTCGGCACCCCGCACGGGCGGCTGGCTTCATTTCTCCACTACCTCTCCCGCGTTCCAACATATACAAACAGGAGAAGGAAATTGTGAAAAATTTAGTGAAAGAAGTCTGAGATTAAAAGTGTTTTTTTTTTGTTTTTTTTTATTTTTTCAGAGATTGGACAGGGGAAGAAGGACTCCGTAGAGCGGAGGGACCTACAGTTTTACGTGGATCCGAACCACTGATAGAGAGGGGAAGGCGAGCGGAATGGAGTGGATTGTAGGAGTATAAAGTTTTGCAGCAGCGTAAAAAAGGGTAAGATTACCTCCGTATAGCAGAGGGGTCATTGGATTTAATGTGGCCTCGTCCGAACCACGGTAGGATAGTAGCAGTGAGATAGAAGACGGGGAGGGGGTGGGAAGTGGAACGGAGTGGATTGTAGGAGTAAAAAGTTTTGTAGTAGCATAAAAGGGGGGACAGGATACCTTCGTAGAGCGAAGGGGTCATTGGATTTTATGTGGCCTCGTCCGAACCACGGAAGGAGAGTGAGAGTTGGTGAGAAGGACAACGGAGAGAGTTACGACCGAATTTGCTTCCCCACCGACCGACAAAATTTTTACAACCCGAGGGACGATCCGAAAGACAACCAGTCTTCATCCCCGCTGAGTGTGGTGGTGAAACCAGGTCTGCTCCCCGCGGGTGTGGAGGCCGTCGGTGATTCCCCGCGGGCATCAAATTAGTTTTTTTTTAACCTAAATAGCTCAACAAAACCTAACCCAAAACTACCTTAAGCCTAACATAACCTAAACCAAACCTTAACATATAACCTAAATCTAACCTAACCAAAACTAAACGTAACTTAACTCAGCAATTATTATATAAAAATAAGTTATATTTTTGGTTTCCGGAAGTGAAGGGACTATTGCACAATATACTAAACCGAAAATAATAGAGAAAAAGTAAGCTGTGAGGCCTGTAAAGTCTGTGCTGACGGCGGTAGCGACCGCGCAGTTCTCGTCCATTATAATAAACCATGGCGATAAGACATGATGAGGCATTTTGATGGCCACGTGACAGTTCAAATAAGTTTACTTACATTAATGATAGGATTTCCAGGGTCTTCCCATGATAATCAGAGTGTTCACTTTATAAAGTTACCATTCCCAATTAAGTTCCCTGACGAGGAAGTGACTCATCTTAGGGAAGGACTGCACACAGAAATAAGTGAATGAAGTTGGGGAGGCACTTGTGTCGCAGTGGAATCATAGCGGAGAATAAAGGGAAACATGGCCTTAGAAACAAGTACTTTATTCCAATTTAGTTTTGGCCCGTGGGCATCTTCAGAGGAATTTGGGTCACAGGCCAATCTGCTATATGGAGATCCAGGAGCTCTATTGCCTGTTACGGATAAAGCTGATTGGTCTGCGATCCTGCCGCCCATCGTACTCCCTGATTGGCGAGAAGTATTCAAGTGTTATTTCTTATACAAATAGGGATAACTATTCATTTATTCACTAACCTAACCTTGACATTTGTCACCTAACCTAACCTTACCTTACTAAGCATTGCAAGCTATTGATGGTATTTAATCTCTAAATGCAGAAACACGGGTAAAAGATGATTATATGTAAATATTGGGTCCTGTAATATCAAGATCAGTAATTGGAACTGTCGCCGAAAATAGGAACATTGCCGGACGTGAAAAATTGGTTAAATCTGTACTTTCAACCAGTAATTGAGTATGAGGTCAAAATTACTCTTTTCCCATGTATTATGATGTGTTAAGACTGATGGTCACATTGAAAACGTCGGAAATGCCTTATTTTGCAGCTATCTGCCCCTTCATAACAAACCTGGGATAGTTTTGTACTGATAGTATATTATGTGGATGACGTAAGATGTATCCGGTAAACACTCTACGGAATAACATAAGCCCGGAAATATATACAAATAAAATAGCTGATAAAGTCTACGGGAATTACTTACCTATTCCTCGAAAAATCTCAACAGTTAAACCAGTTTAATACAATATATGGACATTGGTTATTTAACCTAACACAACTGGGGGGAGCGGGCGCCCGGACACCACTCCCCCCCCCCCCCCCGCTAGTTCACTAACCTAACCTGGGCGTTGGTCGAGAAGTCTAACCTGAAGCAGGGAAAAAGGCGAGATAACTGCAATATGATGCATTTCCAACGACTTTGAGTGCGATCATCATTCTTACCGCATCAAAATACATAGGAAAAGAGTACTTTCAACCTCTTACTTTACTGGTTGTAAGTACCAAATTACCAAAAATTGGAACACTCGCCTACGGCGGGAACAGTTCCAGTTATCGTGTTCACAATGTCTGTTTCTCCTTACGAACCTAACTCACTTCATTCACCTTATTTAAAGCCGTCATCAGCCATAGAAAGTCACTTTCATACAATTTCATTGTCGACTGAGAGCCTCCCAAAACACACAATAACATGGAGCTCTAATTTCGTGTCTTTGTGATATTCACGCCAGTATTTCCTAAGTGTACTTCATCTATGACACCTAACTCACTTCATTCAACTTATTTAAGCATCTCATCTTCCATAACAAGTCACATATGGAACAATTAAAATGTCGAAGATGACCTCCAAGCCACAGATTAATAGCGTACCGATATTTCATGTCTCACTAATGTTTACCCGGGTATCTACATATGTGCTACTCCTGCCACACCTAACACACTTCCTTCTATTTGTTTAATGTCCTAATCTTACACGGTACTTGCATTTCGAGGGAGATAATGTCCGTAGTGGGAGACTTGTAAAGATGCGGAGGAAGACGCCATTTTATTCAAGCTGCACTTGAATATCGAAAACACCTCTGGAGCAATGTTGAATATGGACCATATCAATTGCGAAAACATGCTCCAAAGCGCGCGCGAGGACAGAATAAAATCAAGATGGACCAAGTTTTTTCAAGATTCTTGATGCAAATGCCTCGTGAGTAGCCTTCCTTCTATTTGTTTAATGTCCTAATCTTACACGGTACTTGCATTTCGAGGGAGATAATGTCCGTAGTGGGAGACTTGTAAAGATGCGGAGGAAGACGCCATTTTATTCAAGCTGCACTTGAATATCGAAAACACCTCTGGAGCAATGTTGAATATGGACCATATCAATTGCGAAAACATGCTCCAAAGCGCGCGCGAGGACAGAATAAAATCAAGATGGACCAAGTTTTTTCAAGATCCGACTTATGATCAACGACCTATGGTCGTTGCTGGCGATACGACCTTCGTTGCTGGCTTCCCCCACAGTTTATAGCGAATTAGTATTTCAAAAATAAAAAACGGAGAATATCCGCTTAAGGATGTAGATAAAGAGTAAATTAATTTTTGGGTTGATCATGTTTATAAGAAAATAACATAATACAAAAATTATAATAACATGCGTCATAGACCATTGTATACCTGGACCGCGCACGGAATATCGGCCTGCTGCACATGGGCCTGAACTTGCCCTGAAGTCGGAGGGCCGCTCGGATTCATATATATATATATATATATATATATATATATATATATATATATATATATATTATATATATATATATATATATATATATATATATATATATATATATATATATATATATATATATATATATATATATATATATATATATATATATATATATATATATATATGCGCATCATATAGACTAGTTTATCAGTATATATGATATACTCTAATCTTCGTAAATGTTTGTTCTATAATATTATCAAATAAAAAACAGTAAAACACGCTAAAGAAATCCCATTACGAGACTATGAAGAAATATGCATGAACGCTTCATGAATATGCATGAATATGCAAATATGCAATTCACTTCAACTCTTCGCCATTTAAAACTTTGCGAGTCAACTTTTATCATGAAGGGTATCAATAGAAGCGCAATTTTATTAGTTTTCCATTGCTATATTTCGTTATCTGATAAGTTAATTAGAACCATGCATAAATTAGCGTTAAATAAATAAATAAAATCATCAATCGGATAATTTTCCCGATTGATGATGTTACTTATTTAGTTAACGCTAATTTATACATGGTGCTAGTTCATTTATCAGAAAACGAAATATATAAGTAAATAAATAACATCATCAATCGGGAAAATTACCCGATTGATGATTTTATTTATTTATTTAACGCTTATTTATGCATGGTTTAACTAATTTATCAGATAACGAAATATAGCAATGGAAAGCTAATAAAATTGCGCTTCTATTGATACCCTTCATGATAAAAGTTGACTCGCAAAGTTTTAAATGGCGAAGAGTTAAGTGAATATTAAGTTCATGCATATTTCTTCATAGTCTCGTAATGGCATTTTTTTAGCGTGTTTTACTGTTTTTTATTTGATAATATTATAGAACAAACATTTACGAAGATTGCAGTATATCATATATACTGATAAAGCAGTCTATATGATAGATAGTCCATAGACCACTATATCTCTTTGTCGGGCGCCCTGCAGGCCCTTATGCAGCCCGGCAATTCAAAACATTGTCGCGTGTGCAGTCCAGGTATACAGTGGTCTATGCATGCGTATATATTTATAGAAACACCGTCTTATTACCTTTAATTGTACTCCTGCTATTGTGTGAAATTAATTATTGCTATTATAGAACGTACATTTCGTGATTTGATTGTATAGTAAAAGAAGGAGGTGTGTTTTTGTATCATGATAATTATTTCCGTGAGCAGTGCACCCTCCCATGGCGGGCGTGGCGTCACAGAAAACGCGCCTCACTGTTTGGAACCCAGACTGATTTAAACCCTTCTCATTTTATTCATTCTTCATTCTTCTTAAGTAGACTTCTTACTTTCTTCCAACAATATCCCTTCCTTTCTCTCTCTCTCTCTCTCTCTCTCTCTCTCTCTCTCTCTCTCTCTCTCTCTCTCTCTCTCTCTCTCTCTCTCTCTCTCTCTCTCTCCTTCTATGGTCATGCAGTATATCTTCTTTTTCTCTATCTATGTCGATCCTTCCTCCTCCTCCTCCTCCTCCTCCTCCTCAAGTAGACTTCTCAAGTAGACTTATCAAAATTAATCTCTTTCTCATTTCCCTTTTATTCCTTCATACTGCTAACATAAGAACATATATAAGAACACAAGGAAGCTACAAGTGGACTACATAAAGAAGACAGTAGGAGAATAAGGAAAAGGGGGGTAAGCCAATTTTGTTCGGGAGGTGTCTTGTTACTCCTCTCTTGAAAAGATTTAAGTCGTAGGAAGGTGGAAAAATAGAAACAGGAAGAGAGTTCCAGAGTTTACAAGTGAAAGGGATGAAAGAGTGAAGATACTGATTAACTCTTGCATTAGGGAGATGGACAGAATAGGGATGAGAATGAGTAGAAAATCTTGGATGGGATGGGATGGGGATGAAAGAGTAAAGCTACTGATTAACTCTTGCATTAGGAAGATGGACAGAATAGGGATGAGAATGAGTAGAAAGTCTTGGATGGGATGGGAAGGGGATGAAAGAGTGAAGCTACTGATTAACTCTTGCATTAGCCCCTTCACTGCGGCTGGTACAAATACGGTCTCTCAGCTATTTAAGGGTTCACTGCGGCTAGTACATATATGGTTTCTGTATTTAAACTGCGCGCTCAATGATATTATGGATAATTATTCGTTGTGATAGGCTTGTATGGCAACAGTGTCAAGTGTTGCGATATAATAGAACCTCTTTTTCTGCTTGCGTGAGTTAGTGTGACTAATAAGGTCAAGCGGTACAGTACGACGTGTTGACGCTGCCGCGCCCTCTACTTCAATGGCGAGGCTATATAGTCAAGACATTCAATATATTATTGATGGATATAAAACAGAAGTATGAATGAATGAAGCATTTATGTACCAAAATAAGCTGTATTATGTTGAGTAGTAAGAGTGCGTCTGGCAGCACGGTCACGGCCCTGTTACTGCACTTTGACGTAACTCTTCACTTAGCTGGTAGCCTCCACCAAGACGAAACATAGATTTTCTGGTATGGAATGAGCATCCTATTCATTTAAGCACTTTAAAATATGATCAGTAATTATTTTATATTTCAATTAAACCTGCCGCACAGGGGGGTAGGCCTATGAATTTGATATCCGCAGTGAAGGGGTTAGGAAGATGAACAGAATAGGGATGAGAATGAGTTGAAAGTCTTGGATGGGATGGGAAGGGGATGAAAGAGTAAAGCTACTGATTAACTCTTGCATTGCAATATTTCACGTACCTGTATTGAAAGCCGCGTTCCAAGGTTGTTTAAGAGTAGCAGACGATCTCCCTTATACCAAACAACGGCTGCTAGCGGGGAGTGTATTGGGTGTGTTACTTCGCAGACAAGGGAGAGAGAGGAGCCACTTTGTATATGCCTTTCTGGCGACCCGGGAATGTGTGTGTGTAAGTGCCCTGTGGAATACAAAGGAATACATGTGAAGAACAGATACCAGGCTAGCTATTGGTCTATAACGAGGGTATCTGCTGAACTACATAGGAAGAACAGATACCAGGCTAGCTATTGGTCTATAACGAAGGTATCTGCTGAACTACATAGGAAGAACAGATACCAGGCTAGCTATTGGTCTATAACGAGGGTATCTGCTGAACTACATAGGAATACATAGGAAGAACATGTACCAGGCTAGCTATTGGTCTATAACGAGGGTATCTGCTGAACTACATAGGAATACATAGGAAGAACAGATACCAGGCTAGCTATTGATCTATAACGAAGGTATCTGCTGAACTACATAGGAAGAACAGATACCAGGCTAGCTATTGGTCTATAACGAGGGTATCTGCTGAACTACATAGGAATACATAGGAAGAACATATACCAGCCTAGCTATTGGTCTATAATGAGGGTATCTGCTGAACTACATAGGAATACATAGGAAGAACAGATAC